>DWNR01004483.1:0-10850 GCA_018250455.1 Polygonus leo
CGTGCCATTTGGCACTCGATACTCTCTGCCTACCCCGTTAGAGATTTGGCGTGAAGATATGTATGTATGTATGTAATTTTGTAATTTAATATATCAATTTATCCCTCCAACTAAAAAGACACACCCGTTGGGAAGATTGTTGAAAATTTATATAATCTCTCTAACTAAAAAGACACGGGACAAACGCATTACCTCCTCCGTTAGGAAGATTGTTGAAAAATTATACAAAAGACTAACTTTACGTATCCCGTACTCGTAAGTACAAGATTCATAAACAACGATCGATTAGTGTATCGATTTCTAAACACACGTTTCACGGAATCACCTTCGATGGCGTACGGTTTAACGAAACATAAGCGGATGCTATTGCGATGTAGTGCCATGTAGTAGGGATACGACAGAAAGCCGACTTCATATGGACGAACTTCATAAGGTACCCTTAGCTCGTATATTAAATTCATTTTATAGAATTAGGCAATCATATAAACAAATAATGATGCACTAATAGGAAGGTATGTGTGGGATGCCAAAGTCGAAACTATAAAACAAATGTTTTGTTGCTATTTAATTAAAGTTTTTTGGTTTTAAAAAATATTTTTTCACTATTTAAATGATGGTTCGTCTTTGATATAGCATTTATCCGTTGGGTATCAAATTCCTAGCTGTAATCGTATAAATTATGGCAGGCGCTGGAATTTGTGTGATTTTAAGGGTTTCCCGCGTGATTCTACAAAGATCTTAATATAACGCAGTAACGCTTAATGTAACCAAACTTAGAGTATCCTTTCAAAGGAAAAAATAATTTTGATTTCGGCACGAAATTAACGGAGATTTCTATTCTGAACGTAAAGCCTCGTTTCTTGAACGCAGCGATTTTTTTCGACTTAAAAACAAAACCGTTGTGTACTATTCCTATTCTATGGCGATGCAGCGCGCGTCACGATTTGCACAAAGTGTGTGTAAATGTTCTCTGACGTTTATGTACACGGTAACAACGTTGTGCGGGAACAATGGGCTGGTAGTTTATCCTTGCTCCAATAGATGAACACAACTTTTGTAATTGTTTATTTCATAAATAATCCATCCATCCTTATGTATATTTATTATAATTCCCTTACTTTGTACTTTTCAGTTACTATATTAGATCTGACAGAAATATATGAGGTAAATAAAAAAGGTACCTCTGCAATAATTGTTTTTTATTTTTAATCCCGAATCTGTCACTGGTCTGTAGTATGATTGGGCGTAGGTAAAATATAAATGTGGTCATGATTTTTGAGGTTTTCTACACTATTCCTATTCTATGGCGTTGCAGCGCGCGTCACGATTTGCGCAAAGTGTGTGTAAATGATCTCTGACGTTTACGTACACGGTAACAACGTTGTGCGGGAACAATGAGCTGGTTTGTTTATCCTTGCTCCATTAATTGTACACAGCGTAAGTGATTATTTGTTTGTTTGTTTAGCACGTTACAAGTAAATTCAGCGTCTTAGTTGTCAAACGTACCTCGTGTTTAAAATTCTAGCTTCTATCTTTCACTTCTGACTTTCTCATTTTGTATTTGTATTAGATATAAACCTTTACATCGGTGAAAAAAAAATGTTGCAAGGAAATCTACATATCTAAAGTTGTTTCGAATAGATGTGGTTGTCGATTACACGTGTTCCACTCTGTTAATCTGGGTCCAATCTATTTCGATGGTCATTTGGTCCAGGGTCCTCAGGGAATGTTAAGCTGAACCTGAAGATCGGTTCAGCCGTTTACAATGTTCGCCCACTCTTAATCTCCGAACTAACTTAAATGAAATTATGCTCATATATGTAATTTGGCCCAACTTGCGAGATAAGAGATTTTTGGATGGGATGGACATGGCCACCTGACGCTTTTACCGATATTTTTTCATTCTCAGGTCTTCGTTTACCTAGGCCCCAATAATAAAGATATAAAGAAACGCTATATTACGTGTTATCAACATTACGTTATAAGTAGGTACGTATAATACGTTATCGTAACGTGAAAAGTCAATGAATCACGGACGTCGGGTGACACATGGCGTGTGCGCACGTGCGCGGTATCGCAGCTGACATTATTTGTTTTGTTTAATAGCTTATATGTATATGTACTGTATGTAGATATGGCGTGTATGTCGATAAGGTCCAGTTTTGCTTGGCGGACGGTTTCAAAGCAGTAGCACGAGTGTTTGCTGTGTTTTGGTTTGAAGAGGATAAGATCAGGCGATTATAGTTCTTATGGGTAGCGATGTATCTGCGATGGGCAAAAGATGGGACTTTAATTTTTTTTAAGTTTGATTGCAGTGGCCAGTGACGATAATGACTACTTATCACTATATGCTCGTTCTCGCGATCCTAATGTATATTTGCGCATACGAAGAGCCTATACAGTACATTTTTCTGAGCAATTTTTTGAAATTATCTGTTCAGTAACAAAGCTATTTTGCTGAAAGTACTTTAAAAGGTGTCGATTACTCTATTTAAGAAATATATAAATATACAGTCTTTGTGTCACCTAAGAATGTCGGAGTGAACCAAAAAACAAAAACTAAAAGTTTCAAATACTCTTAAACTTTTTATAAAATCAAGTCTACCACAAGATTACCTAAATTAGTACTATGCATAGTAAGTGCATACTAAACGCGCCGACTATGCCAAATAGCCTCACTGAACGTGCATTTACAATATTGCCAATATCGTTAACATTATGCCGTAATATTGGCATTGTTGTAATATTGCCAACACCTATCCCAGTATATTAGCAGTAATTGTTGTTATGCACTTGGTCCTACATCGTGATTTTGAGGACCTTTTATTGTTTCTAGAAACTTCTATTGTATGCACGTTTGAAGATTAAAACGATTGATTGAAGATTGGTATTCTAATGTTCTAAGTTTGTAGGAATCTTGTGTGAGAAAGGTCAATATTAGAATTAATTATCGTCCTACTGGGTATAGGTGGGTGACATTTTCATGTCTTTGAGAATTTTTGAAAATATCGCGCAAACAAATTTCCACATGAAAGTTTTTCTAACATGAAAAGCAATTTAATAATTGTAAGCAGTTTAATTTTGAAAAATCACAGGTACCTGGTTTTCAAACGCGGTCTCCCAGCTAATCTCAACAAAAAATAAACGAAAGATATAATATACTTCATATTTCACTCAAGATTTTTTTTAATGTTTTCGACGTGTACGAAAGTCATGATGACGAAAATTTTCGTTTACTAAAAAGCAAATAATCATTAAGTTCTAAAATCAGCATGGATTCGAATCCGGAGCTTGGTAGGTAAGAATCTTAACCATTAAGCTATCACCCCGATATTATCTGTAATTATTATGCACTTGATCTAACATCGTGATTGCGAAGACCTTTTATTGTTTTCAGAAATAGGTATTACATTAAGAACGTTTAAGATTAAAATGATCGGTTGAAGTGGTATGCTAATATTTCAAGTAGGATGGAAGCGTGTGTGAAATAGTTAATCACGTGTAGTAGGTACTTAGGTTCTTATTAGTCCACTTAAAAAGTTCTCATTTTGTAAGGCGACCCGTACTCAGTGTCACATTAGCAATGTGTTTTTTGTATAATGATGAATGATGAAAGTTGCCGTCGCGTTTTCCGTGGTGCTGTCGCCTCCGGTTAGGGGTCAGCGGGCCTTGAGAGATCCCTGCTTACCCGGAAAATTATCAAGGGGTCTACTGCCCCCAGTTAACTTACTGGTATATTCAAAATAACTGACTGTCTCTGCTTGCTATACCGCTCCATTGTGTGATCGCGCTATGACCATAACCATAGAGGCACGTGTAAAAATATTATTTGTTCGAATGAAAATGATTACGCTTGTCGCTGATTTGTTGATTGATGGTGCAGGTAACCGTCGCTTCATAGTCATTCATACAAAAATATTTTGATGTGAATCATCTAAAACGGCGGGTTAGATCGGCTGTTGACCTGATGACGCTCATCTACACGGGGGCGCGTCACAGCATAATTAATGTGTTGTACTAGTCGTGTATGTATATAATCTTTCGTTTTTTCTGTACCAATTGAGGTATTGACCTGTTACAAGAAAAACGGGCCTTCGATTTAGATTTTCGGTTTTCTCTCGCCACGCCCCGTTTTTCGAAACGATGACTCTCAGTTCCCGCGACATCTCGACGGCGACGCGTTCGCGGAACACCGCAAACATATTACTCAAATCCGAATCGTTTCGCGTGAAATATGTTGCTCTTTAAACGTTTTTTTTTATCTCTAGTGACACGGTCTCGACGGCCGGGAAACGTCTTAATTACGAGGCGTATCTTACACGCCACTAGCGGGGCCGTAGCCCACATCTGTCCAATGATTACTGACACAACATTATGTCATACGGTTTTAACCTCTATTGTCTATGCTACCCGTAGATTTCACCACGCGAATCGCTTCGCGTGTTTACAACATAGATTCGCCGTTTTCACATTATCATCACTTCGCGTCAGCCTCTCGGTGAAGGTTATGCAGAATACTTTCGCGGTTTTCATTTTCTTGACCCGGTTTCTTTGTTAAAATAAACTTTTGCAACGGATGTATTAGCCCCTAGAGGTTTTGTAAATTACACCAGCAGCGTAACGGCTGGTGTTTGGGGAATTTCATCTGCGTCATTGTTTACGGGTGCGTTTATAAAGAAGCTGTTGCACGCGTGAATTTCAATGACGAACGTGGTAGCAGCTAGTGGTGTATAATTTTTTTTAACATTGGTGATGTTCGATATTACATGATGTTTAAAGAAGCTGGTATACGTCTTTATCGAGTATTTTTAAATTATAAGGTGATGTATGAAATATGAAAGTAGTAATATTTTGGACCACTTAATGAAGCCTTATTTTGGCACGTCTCATTCGTAGCACCTGTTAGTAGTTATCGGTGTCGATTATACAAGTCCTCTAGTGGTAAAATGTGGCAGTGACCACATCACCAAGTCCACTTATGATCAAAATAAGCAAAATAAACTAATTGAAGTCTGTTGGCGTACCTCTGCATCACCTACTAGCATACTTGCCAAATGAATACGTCTGATTAAAATCGGTTTATTAGATTCAGATGTCAAAACAAATAAGGTATTCCATTACTTAAATAATTACAATACGCATGATAACAAATAATATAATACACACATAAAATTGCTAATAGTATAATATCAGCGCCGGTTACCCGTTTCATATTACAGTTAGTATATAAACGCACTCGTAGACACAAAGTTTGTTTATTAAACGAGAATTGTTTGAAAACATTTGTCCCTGTGATAAAATTGCGTTTATTGCTAGCAAATTGACAGTCAAGGCGGCAATCGGATTCCGATCGATTTATATTTAAACATTAGGTTTTCATTGGTCGTTTGCTTGATTACTAAACTTTTTTTAGAATTTTGAGGAATTATAAAACGACCTTCCCATAGTTGTGCTGTATTTGTTATAGATATAGGAAATGTACATCATATCTGATATCAAGTAATATTTATGATTGATTACGCATAAAAATTATATGTTCAGTCATCTTATTCATCACCTAGATTTTATAACATAGTAGAAAATTACTATAAGGAATGAAATGGATTGAATGGTAGCAAACACGCATGCAGTCCACCTGATGGTAAGTGGTCACTGCAGCCCATGGACATCAGTAATCATCCCCAAGTGCAATTAAATCATTCCGAACTTGACCACGGATGCGTTGCTACACCTAAGGACTAAGATGTTCGTCTCATGTTTAAGTATACAACCACGCCTCTCCAAACTGAAACACAAGAATTGCTTTTCGAAGGATTATGAAGGTGGCGGTGGTACCTCCCCGGTTGAGCTAAACGAGTTCTACCACCTGGCATACTTGCATCGACTACTGCGTGGTTGCTATACTCACTCACGAGGCGATCATGTTAGTCCTCAACGGTTGCAACGTATCTGTGGTTAACCTCAGATACGATTCAGTCGAACGTACGAGAATATAACATCGGCCTATGAGTCCCACTTCCTAATGTACGTTCATTTCCATTAGTTGATATACAAACAATAAATATTTACACACATAAAATCATTACCGCGAAGTCAGTTCATTAGTTTACTGTGCGGTCAGGACCAGGAAGGAAAATTACTTATGGAGGAATCGTGTTACTAAATATTAATACTGTTTCTTAGAGTTCTTAGAATAAAAAATAAATAGAGAGTGCATCCTATTAGCATCCTTTTAGGTGCCCTTTTCATGTTGAACGTAACGTAAATACTTAACCGATTTAATGAAGTTTTGTACAAAATTATGTGTAACAAAATAAAATTTGCAAGATTTTTTTTATCTCGATTAATAACCTGATTTTATTATTGCAAATTAAAAGTTTGACGTGGAGTTTTGAGTAAAATAAATACATGTTTGTTTTATTATAATGCATTACGTGAATAAAAATATGGTCATCTTATATTTTTATTTATTTCACCATATACTATGATTACATTATTATTTATATTATTATTTAACATTTTATAATTACAATTATTACACGCCCTGTCTATATAATTTTTATGTTCTAAGAACTTATTGGGTAAATAGAATGTATTGTTTATAATACTAACTGAAGTTATCAACATAAAGTGCATGTTTAATTATGCTTTTAATAATATAAGCATATTGGTACACATCATAATATAAGTTACAAAGTGTAAAGGATACTTATGTATAAACAATATACTAATGAATGCGGGTGTTTGTCTGTTTGTACAGTGTTAAAGGTAACAATTGAATTGCTGAGTGCTGTAATTTTTTATATGCCGTATATGTTATATGAGTTTACGAACGAAATTATGATTTTTTTACAACCAAATTGATCCGCTATGGGTTACCTTAAAAGGGTGGTTTCACCATGTTGGTCCAGTATGAACTGGCAGACTTAACACCTTTTTTTAATGATTGTAGTGGTGGTACCACTAACTATGTACGGAATATACCACCCAATGACGCTTCTCCAAACGATCCAATAGTTGCATCAAGGATGAAGAGGGTGGCGAAGGTACTTTTAAGGTACTTTTACGTGTGAACAAGATTTTGATTTGAGTGTCCATATGTCTAATGAAGTGTGACTGCGAACAACCTTCGCAATAGATTTATAAAGGCCGGAGTAACAATTGAATGCCAATATTTGAATACAAGCGCCGAGACTCGAACGGAAGTTTACATTATAGCGTTCCCAAAAAAACTTCGCACTACACCTACGCAACAAACTCCTTATTTCACAACAAAACGCTAAAGTAACGTTCATACCGATAAAACATTTTTACCGATAGAACAGTAACTTTTTTTCTTTTTTATCGTATAAAGGTAGCAAACGAACATGTAGGTCACTTGATGATAAGAGATCACTGCCGCACATGGACATCAGTAATCATTCCCAAGTACGATTGAATCATTCCCGAATTTGATCACAGATGCGTTGCTACCTGAGGAGAAAGATGTTCACCTCGTGTATAAATATAGCCGGCAAGCACGCCTCTTTTAACCGAAACACAATACATTGCTTCACGGAGGATTATGAGGGTGGCGGTGGTACTTCACACGAATTCTACCACCTGGGAAACTGGAAAACAATTGTCAAAGAAATTGCAACCGTTTAAAACGTAACAAGTAGACAATTTAAAACTTACATTTTCGAAGGAGTAGTTCGTCAGGCAGTACATCTTAGGATTCGGAAGAAGTCGATCGGTCTCAGGTTTACAACTGTATTTAGAGTTGATTCATTAATACAACCAATCATCAACCCAATGCTGGGATGGCCAAATGCGATTTAGTAGCGAAGGTTTTTTAGGGATGAATAAAAATAAGTGAATGAATAAAAGTGGTATTCATTATCGGTCGTGTCCATATACCTTCACGGCGTCTGTAGGCACTTTAGATACTTCACATTTTCTAAAAAGACGTACTAAAATCCTGCATAATTGGAGTTGATTAAAAATTTCATTACGTCGATTGCAAATTATCGACACTTTGAAAAATATTTAACGCATTACCTAACTTGTTGTTCGGAGCTACGAAAATAACTGGAGAATCTATTTCGATCAAATATTTTGTTTGGATTTACTGTGAATAATTCCATCTATCATCAGACACACCCATGGGAGCTACAACACCGTACACACATCAAGACAGCTTACAACGTAAATATCTTTGTTTGAATTATAATTTGGCTTATATTCAAAGTAGTAGATCGAAAACAATATTTTGATCAGCTGATCATAAACAGCTGTTTATAAATATTACATGTTATGTTGTTAAAATATGATACGGTTAATTTTGAAGAAAACTTATTATATATGATATATTTGCATGTGTTATTGTTAGTTTTGAATGTAACATCTTCATTTATTCATATTGGAATTCATTTCTGTGTCAGTATGTATTCGGTATTTCTACAATAATTTATTTATACATTTTCATTTATAATGTTTGCCGTCTTTTCTATTTTTCATATGTCGTAACTTATTTTTATAATCTGAATAATTTTAATAACCCTAAGGTGTGAAATAAGGTTTCATATATGCCATTTCATAGACAATTAATTTAAAAAGCAATATTTGGTTAGTTGGATGAGGCTCAACATTTTGAACGTACTTATGACTCTCTATATATTGTTATCAGAACTTCAGTTTTAATATACTAATCTTATTTTATCGCGATCAGCCAAAATGTCTGCGACCCTCGCATTCCGTAGTAACGGGGGAGTGATGAATGAGTGGCGGTAGATTTATCTACTTTCATATTATGTTTTTCTAATATTCCCGGTTCGCGTATCAACATCCTTGATGAACCGGCACGCGATCGCCGAAACTAATGTGTTGGCAATGAGACGAGGATTGGAATACTTAAACATTTTAGTGTGATATGTAGACTTGTCTAGTGTTCGTATCTCTAGGCTAGTTCGAGCCTAGAGTATTTTTATTGTATAGAGGTACCAACAAGCATGCAGTCCAACTAATAGTAAGTGGCCATTGCCGCCCATAAACATTTACATTAGGATCACTACACATACGTTGCTCCTGTAGACTAACCACGGCCAAAATCGTAATCGAATTGTACCGACTAAAAGCTGGTTTCAATAATCTATCTATCCCTTACTAGAAGTTAAAATAGCTACCATTGGTATGTATTAGTCAATTTTTATTTTTTAATACAGAAATATTAATATAAACAACAATTGATAGGACAAACCTGTACAACATTGATCTATCAGATGAAGTTGACATCAGTGGTAGCTACTTTAACTTGTAAGGGATAGATAGGTTATTGAAATCGGTCAACATAAATAATAGGTAAGAAAGGATGATTTCGATTGATTATGATTAGTCGCGATTCTGTTTTATTTACATTACGTGAATATTATGTCAGTAGATGACGAGTACGACTGATGGGGAAAGTTTTTAATTCAAAAACTTGTGAGAATTTGACAAAGTCGGAAGTGGATGTTCAAAGTTGCTTACTCTAGATCTGAGCAAAATACAGCTTTATGAGCGCCTGAAAGTTTCGAGGGTCTTGGACAAAGAGTGTTTACTCGGATGCGTGGAAGATGATCTAGGAATTCGGTGTTACGGTTAAAAATAAGACGAAAATTTTCCCAATTTGTTTATTTGTTAAAAAGCAAATTTGATTGCCTTAAGTAACCATTACACATCAACACAAAACCGCTATATTTTTGAACTTTGCGAAAATAAATGAATTTACTAGCTTGTACTCTGATGTTGGATACTTTTAGTATTACTTCTACACAACAATGTAAACGAGTTTGCAGTTTACCCGGTATAATTTGTACAACGATATACAACGGTATAAATTAAAACTGATAAATCTCTTCTATCCACACAAACCTCTCCAAAATTATCGCCAAATCAAAATCGCGCACTTATTGTTCTGGTACAGTGTTTCATGGCAGTAAAATACTTAGGAAGGCTATTCCATGTTCACAACACATTAGCACCGAATTCCAATATCAAGTGTGATTCCACGCGGACATTGTTATCCTGGAAATCAACAGGGCACAGGACTTTAGCTAAATATTTTAGTTTGAGATTGTTTTTTTACCACACCATAGCGAATTTTGGAATTGTATTTAAATTAAATACAAGGCTACCAGTAGGATTAAACGTCAGTCAGGATATATACTGGCGACTTTGGAGCGTCAGTGACCCTCCGTCTTCGACCCAGTCAGCGTGCTCGCGACGGCATCGCCGCGTTTCTGGGACGCGATCGTCGCTTGTTTTTAAATAGATACAGAATACCACAATTAATGTACGATTTCTCTTAAGAAATCGTACTTTAATTATTCTGTTTAATTGTAGCAAATTATTCGTGAATAAAAAGTTACTCCCATGTTCCTGGCACATCTGCATAGTATTCCAATATCACGAGTCGTCCCACGTGCATATTGTTGTCCTGGAACTATTACTGTACACAATGACGTCTTAGATGTATTCTCAACAAACCTACTTCTGCCGTTAGTTATGACAGTCGGTCAATTTGCGAGTATTTGTGGTGTTCGATCATAGCAAAGTTTATCAACAGCTCTCCTATTGGGGTTACGTAAATTATTGTACTACATTAATCAGCAGTAAAGCGATATAAGTTAAATATTTTGGTTTGAGATTGTAAAGTTTTTGTTACAAGATCATATTGAACTTTGGAATAATATCTAAATTATATTATAAGGCCGCTGTCCCACTGATGTTTTTCGAGCGGTTTCCGAGCTTCATTGATTCCAACATTGATACAGCGGCAAAGCTGCGTGCTCGCGACGGCATCGCCGCGTTTCTGGGACGCGGTCGCTTGT
>DWNR01004484.1:0-10848 GCA_018250455.1 Polygonus leo
TCAGTGGTTTAGGAGTGAAAACGTAACAGACAGACAGACAGAGTTACTTTCGCATTTATAATATTAGTAGGGATTTTGTTTGCATCTGCAATTTTATTACTTGAAGATATAAACGTAGTGGGCGAAATATTTAATTGCTTATGGAGACGTTTAATCTCTGCTCCAGAACTCTTTAGAGTTTTTTACTAGTATACAATATACTTATTTACACTTATAAATAATACACCTGATTAGTTCACTACTAGCATTGTATATAGTACAGTAAAGTAGGTTTCTTTATATACAGTTACATTTTTAACACAAACATTTTGGAAACAAATTCATTTCTCAACTCGCAGTCTTTGTATTTTTGTCGACACAATATTAAAAGGTACGTTTGGAATATCTATTTTTGCGTGTAATATTTTGAATAGAAGGTCGTAACTATCATGGCGGCTTCCGGCATTATTTAATTCATGTAATCGGCCCTATGTTTGGACACCTTGAAGTCAAAAGATTAAACCTATATAGACAAAGTCCAGAGAGGCAGAATTTATCACCTCACATTAACCTTCGAAAAACCTTACATTGTTTGCTATTTAAAACGAAAGAAATGACGACAGTTGATTGATTTGAGCGTAAACATTGGACTAAATTTTATTTCCCATTAGACCTTCTCCTTGCTTTTTATTAAATGCTTTTTGTCAAGTGGCAGTGGCTACTTACCATCAGGTGGACTGCATGCTGGTTTGTAACCTTTACACAATAAAAAGAATCAAGTTATGCGATGCTTCGTTTGTAATCATTCTACGAAAACAACCTACGTAGATGATATTTTGGTATTCTGTTAGCTTGAAGTGTTCTGATATTTTAAGACGAAATGAATTTAAAATTTTCCATATTACTGATGACAGTTCAAAATTAGTAGTTACATCTACTAAGTAAGCTATCTGCTAAGAGTGCGAGAATTGAATTCGGTTTGTATCTGAAAAGATCCTCATTTCTTCGGAGTTGGTCTTGAAATAGACTTTCTAAGCTTCAAAATAAAGTATTATACAAATCTAACGGTGATTTGTAATTCCCATCATGTAACCACACTTGTATTTGTCTTCAATGTTGTCTATGAATAGAATGTATTTTAAGTAAACAAAAAAAGCATAAACATTTGTTCCAAGTATTACAGAATCTTTTCTAAAAAGTATTTCTCTGTATTTTCCCTCTGTTTACACCTACACTATGCTTGCGAACAATTAAAATTCTCATGATTATTTGTGCAAGACAGAAAAAGAACAGACGATGTGCGCAGTAGCGTATACGAGGGATTCGGAAATTAAAGTCTTAGCAATTTTACAAATACTACTGATTTACAAACTGTAAGTACTATAGCAAACATATATGCTATTCTGTCATGAAAGAATCTGGTTGGATTTTGGGCCATCGAAAATTTAAAATATGAAATTTCGTAAAAAAGCAAACTGTTCAAAAATCTGTGTGAGAAGTGTGAGAAGGACCAGTAAACGGTGGTAAGATCAATTAGAATGTGGAAGTTGTTTTATACGTAGTTAAAAAAACGCCGAAAAATACCAACCTCTTATAAGGAACCATTTGAAGTTTCAATGATTATTATCATGGTGGTGGTGATTTCCCAGTTGTATAAGCTATACGAGTTCTACCATCGGGTTAAATTATAATGTAGTAAGATAGCTACCTATTGTACCGAGAACCTAATAAAATATTCATAGAACAGACACACACAAAATACTACGCATGTTAATACAAAGATTTGTTGTTTTGGAGTTTCCATCTGTGATAACGATAATGATTTTACGTTTATGATAACAATAATAATATATACTCGTATTTAAGATAATATAATTCTTGCAAAATAAATATGATGTGATACGTTCATAGAATTTTACTAGTTCATAAAGATAAAACCAATAACATTGATATAATAGTGATATGAAAATAAACAATACAAAAAAATGTGATGGAAAATTTTATGACGATACCACCACCACCTGAGAATTAGATCTTTCCTTATGGTTGTAATGTTTGTACGGCTATTATATACATTAAGAAAAACAACGTATAAGAGTATTGAGGTCATATTTTAAAGACAAATCAAGTTAATCTTCTAATCCTCTAATTTATACGGTCAGGACAACGTCTACCACTAATTAATTTCAATTACAAATAAGAAAATAAAGTCATTAATCGAAATAAAATATAACCTATATTTAAAGTTGTACAATGTTACATTTCTGTGCGAAATTTCATTAAAATCAATCGGATAGTTTTGGAAATTATCCCCGACAAACATTGTGACACGAGATTTTTATGTATAAATATTACCAAATTGTATAGAAAAATAATTGAAAAGATGTGTAAATGGTTGTTTATTATAATATATTAGAACATATTAAGAAGTTTCTATTTCTAAATTTAGAGATCCTTGTACGTCAAACGGTATCATTTCAATCTTATCTAAGGACAAGTTCGTTTACATTTTTATCAGACCCGGTACTGCGCATGATTAGATATATTTTTAGTCTCGAGGGTCAACCAAAGGATTAATATTTTGTGAAGATTATTTATTTTTAGGAGCTAGGAAACATCTGTATTTTTGGTTCGAAGGTTACATCGTCAGAAAACAAGTTCGGTTCTTTATGTTTCTGTAGTAACCTAATTTAACTAGCTTAAATAAAGTTTCCTGTTGTTTTGTTTAGGGAAATAATATACCCTAAACTCTATAGTTTCCATTATTTTAATTACGAAAATGTGTTATCTTAAACGTTCTTGATTGCGCAATATTAAGTAGGTCGCGGCAAAATGGGGGCCAAACGTGAGTAATTCGTTGCGATATAAAAGTGAATTACTGAAAGTTTCGTTTCAGTTATAACATTGTTTTTTGTGCATGAATGACTTATAGACGTTATACAGTTTTAATCTAAAGATAATGAAGAAGATAAAGATAAAGATAGAATGTTCAAAATGAGCTTTAAGGAAATATTAAGGACACTTGTTTTCTATAATATTTTGTGTTAGAGAAAGCAAAAAAAAATATGTATGCAGCATAAATATCATTGTCCTCAATACTTATTTTGTAAGCCCAAATAGAACAGACTTCCTACTTAAATGTAGTCCCCATTAGTAATTGCATTTTTTCAATATTCAATGCAGAGGTACGTAATAGTTTAAGGGATATAAACATCTTTTTATTTTGTAGTCTCGTTATGGTCAGGTAAATCGCGTTAAGCTTCACTAAAATTGGGAACACGGAACAAATAACTGAAAATCATTTAATCTATAATCATTATAAGGTTAAAATTATGTCTTTAGATTATAAAGATAACGATGACACGAATTTTTTTGGGGCCAAAATAATTGTCTATGCGTGCATTGTGTCCTCGCTTTCGCCCCACTAACCTAATTCGTCGAAGCAGATACATCAAGAATTTGTCAGTATTTAAATAATCCAGCGTATAAGGCGTATAAGGATGTATAAGGGATATGCAAAACTGCTATCAAGTGTCTTTGAGATTTTTTTCATATAGGGCCTGTGAATTGGATCTATCCTCTTAATATATAAAAAATAATGTTTGTATGTATGTCTTTTATAGAATCATAAATCATGCATTTGATCATGTTATGAACTTAGCAAAGTTGTTGTGCATGAGCTCACGAAGGTTTCTGAGTTAGTACGACCAATTTTCGACAGTTTATTTTGTTGGTGGCGTAGCAACGCGCGCTGGGTATATATAACTAGTTCGTAATAAAATTTTGTTATAAATTGTTATTGAGTTTTTTCACAACATTTTTCTACAATTTTCTTAAATCTATTTATTTTGTTTATTTTAGTATCCGAGTTATAATAACCAGTATTTATTTTTAGAGACAGGTGCACAAATTGTGTTGAAAATGCAACTTTAATTATTTTTATGTAATGCCTTACATGTGGAAACCCATATTATACAATATTGATAAATGGAAAATTTATTAAGTTACATGGCACGTCAAGTAAAAAACGTTTGATAGTGATGTCGCGAAGTACTTTTTATATATAATTTAATAATTTCAATCGTCTTACAAATAAGTGCTAGTTTTTCTTTCGCACTCACCACACTTTACACTGATTTAAGACTACCTACAAAAATTGAATTTAAAAAGTAATTGCAAGCCTATAAATTAGCTACATACATTAACTTTATGACCCACCTGACCTCAATTACATCAGCACAAAGCCATTTAAAGGCGTCGCTAGTTCAATACAAGCGGTATCGGATCACATTTCTTCAATAAATATAACATTGGAACAGGATGATTATATTGATATTGCTCTGTTCATTCATAATGAAATTCTGTTGTCGATCATTGTGAAGTTTCTTACGACTTTTCTTGATAAAGATTAACCTATTTATTTTTAATATCATTGTCACTGTAGATGGAATGAAATCAACTTCAAATAAGATTGACTTTCATCACTGTATACAGCAATTCTTGTGTTTCGTTGAAGAGACGTGGTTGCCGGCTATACTTATGCTGGCAAACATTTTAGTCCTCAGGGGTAGCAATTCATCTATGATCAAACTTAAGTGTAATTTATAATTATCATCAGATGGACTGCATGCTCGTTTGCTATCTTTAATCTTTATACGATAAAAAAACCATTTAATAAATTTAGCAGAGAATGAGCCTGACGTACCCTGATGATAACTGTCATCGATAGAAATCCAACTAGCTTTTACCCGCGGCTTCGCCCGCGGTCAGTCGGTTAGTATCGCCCTTCGTAGCGAAAGCCAGAAGACTGCTACGGGAAATCATATATATATATTTTTGCATCGTTGGAGTCGAAATGTCAAAAACTCTAGTACAAATATTTCTTTACTTCCTATCCAATGCCTCAATACAAAGTTTCATGTTTTTATCTTTGACGATGACAAAACTCATACAAATTTTCTTCCTTTATTTCAAATATTTTAAGCCTATTTTTGGAGATTTAAACTATCCAATGTCCTTTTCTAAGATTCACTCTATTTGTATACCAAATTTCAATACAATTCAATACAAAGCGTAATATAAAAATATAGGTATAGGTATAGATAAAGATGTCATGTATGACTGAAATTCCGTTAAATATTTAATATAAGTGTATGTTACACTTATGCCAATATAACTTATATATAAAAGGCAAAACTGATTAACTGACTGACATATCAACGCACAGCCGAAACTACTGTACATAGAAACTTGTAATTTGGTACAGGGGTTCCTTTCATGATCTAAGTGAGCACTAAGAAACGATTTTTCGAAATTCTACCCCCAAGGGGTTTTCGACTTCTACGCGGACGTAGTCGCGAGTAACTTATATAATATTAAAATTATTAACAAAGTGAGTCTTAAATTAACCTTGTTATATATCTGAGTAGCAAATGTAATAAAGAAGATGATATGTATACAAAAAAAAATCTTTGTAAGTGTGGTGTCTGTAAATATAAATAAAACACGCTATTATGTGATTATAATACAAGATGCAGATATATGCAGAACTGCTCAGCAGCACACACGTTCACTCGGCCACGGTCGGTGGTCGAATGCCTGCTGCACCGCCGCACGCTGCACTGCATACACTACATCCCTTCTTTATTTTAATATTTTTACAATATTTTAAGTAATTGATTTGTACTATTTAAATAATACCGTAATAACATTTTAGTTAGTTTTTAACTATCAATAATATATATTTACAGGCTTTAAGACTTTTTATATAAACCAGTCATCACACACTATATAATTTGACTATCACTTTTCTTACATAAAGCTTTGTTTATTTAGTCATTATTACTACTGTCTTCATTAATTACCGCTCCCGAATCGTTTATTTTCCTCAGATGAACTATATCTCGGTCATATTCTTTACCACTTTCGTCGTTCCGGATACAAGCATCATCATCCTTCCCTTACGTCAGTTGGCTCAATGAACGTCAGTTCAATATTATGTATTCATTCATTCATCCGTCCATCGGCTTTGAGCGCCACTCTTAGGCTAAGGTAGACTGGAAGAAAAAAGCCGGCGGAAAAAAACTTCCAGCACTCTTTTAAAAATCAGTTATACAAGTTAATACAAGTTTTTTATGTCGCTGTATGGCATCGAACCAATAAAGGACACAAGTGACAGCTAACATGTGTGTCAATATCAGTTCGCTACCATTAGCTTAACAAGATAGATGAAAATTATAATTATATACTATTACATTTCAGTGTAGGAACAGCCCAGAGGAGTTAATTCAATACCAAGCCTTTAAATCATCTATAGTCCTTTGTTTCATAGAAAGCCTTATGGCACAGGACTTGTTTTACTTTGTTTTTAAATCTTTGTAAGGGCAGGGATTGAACATTAAGTGGAATTTATTATAAATTCTAACAGAGATGATAAATGAAAGACTATTCTTATGTAGCCCACATTAAGAGAATGTAAGATTATGGTCGTAGTCATAACACAATCTGGATTATAGATTCTTAAACTTAATGAACTTATGTTTATTATAGTGATGATATATTATATTAGCCAAGGTAAGAATGTTTATACTCTTAAATTTTTATTCAGGGGACCTCTACAGCCTAAGTTAGAGATGACACGAATAGCTCTTTCTGCAGCGCAACATTAAAATCTAGCACTATTAACATCTGTTAAGGGACGTATTTTATTAATGGCGTAAACTACAGAAATAAGTCTATATGCCAACTGTGAGATATGGAGTCCCCATTGTAGTTTGTAATCTATAATTATTCCAAGAAAAGTTACATTACATATTGCTCAATTCCTCTTCATTCGGTTGTGGTTTTATGTCAACTTGTATTAACAATTAACAACAATTAACAATTTATACTATGGGTATTTTTGTTATAAAGTATCAAGTTGTTTACATTAAACCAATTAACTACAGAAGGGTGAGCATTGTTAACGTCGTCATAATTACGTTTTTTGTTGATCAATTTTAAATATTAAGAAAGTATCATTCACGTAAAATTTAAACTCGTGTTTAATTTCTACCATGAACTGCTGAGGAACACCCATTTTCACTTCAACCTTCTGAGTTCTATTCAACTAATAAGAAGTCAGAAGCTTGAGTACGGAATTTTTAACTCCATAGTGACTGACTTTCCTGATCAACGTTTCATCAGGAAAATCACCACATTTATCACAAATATAAAATATATCAGATACTATCGATGATGAAGATAGAATTCTGAAGCAGAATTTTAAGAATTATTTGCATTATTCCGCGACATCGAGAGAAGAAGAAAACGATTTGGTAACCGTAACTGGAAAGTTAATAAAATGCTTTTCAAAAGCTGTCGCAATGAGATTGTCTTCACTTCGATTAACAATAAGTTTGTAGTCATGTTATTTAGGCTTTTAACTCTTCTAGTTGCGGTATTTATGACATTACAAGGCGCTTGTATTTTATTAGTACTAAATTTTATCTATTTCTAATGTACAAAGACATACATATTAATGTATAACATTTACCTAATAATCATCGATTGAGCTGGTGCTCCATCTGTAAAGATGTTGTCGATACAAGTAGCAGGACAATTTGTTATTTTATAACCTATACTATATAGATTACTATGATTTTACGAGTACTTAGATTTTCTACAGGATACTTTAGAGCAATGGAAAATTTGTATTATTTTAAGAGGTACTTTCTAATATGTACATTTTAAAATCACCACAATTTAAAATATGCTTATTCTTATCCTTCTTACCACAGATTCAACTAGAAATTATTCAAAAACTGATCCAAATAAGCCAAGTCATTCAGTAAAGTATACTCTTATGTATATAGACGTTGACTACAATAAATTTGATAAACTCCACGTGGGCTATCTCATTAGTTCGTTCAATGGAGAGGCTCACAATATCTTAACGTTCATTAAATTTTATACTTTTGTGTACAATAATTTATGAGCCACCATGAATAGCTGTCTACCTACTGAACGAACTACCAACTTGGTGCATATCAAAGTTAACAGCAATTTGGCAATCTTTCAGCCAATGTTCAGTAAAATACATATTTTACATTAATATTAGTATATCTTAAGTACAAGTCAAATTGTAATTCATTCCCTAATAGTCCTTTTATATAGACATTTTTGATGCACCAAGTTTTAACATTTATTATTTCTTATTTAATTATATCTTAAGGAATTACTCGTATATTGTACATATGTAAGATGAAAGCAATTTTATGTCCATCCACGTGTTGTTGTCGTGACTTTTACTGATTTTTGACTGATATTTAGTAACAGTATGATAACTACGTAGCTCTTTTGGTACAGTTGTTTTTTCTTAACTCCTTTTAGCTGTAATAAAATACTTTTTAATTTTTACACACGACGTAGCACAAACAATCCAGACCCAGAACAGAAATCCAAATTCATCATTCAAACTCTTGTGTCTGACCGGGAATCGAACCCGGGACCCTTTGCGTAGCAGATCGGTATGGTGACCGCTCCGCCACGCGGGTCGCCTTGTGCCCCTTGTGTGTGTTTCTTGTGGCTCTTTACTGATTTACAGTAACAGTTTTATAACTGCACAGCCTTTTTTTGTGGCTCTTTACTGATTTACAGTAACAGTTTTATAACTGCACAGCCTTTTTTCTTCTTTCTTCTTTTTTGTGGCTATTTACTGATGTACAGTAACAGTTTTATAACTGCACAGCCTTTTTTCTTCTTTCTTCTTTTTTGTGGCTATTTACTGATTTACAGTAACAGTTTTATAACTGCACAGCCTTTTTTTCTTCTTTCTTCTTTTTTCGGCTATTTACTGATTTACAATAACAATTTTTTAAATGCATAGCCTCGTAGCAGGTGTATTTATTTCATGGCTCTGATTTAATTTCGACTTTCATACGTACCAGGTCATTTAAATGGATATTTATTTATTGGGTGGCCATTTTTCAATTTATTTTTAAAGATGTGGCCTTATTAGATGCGCTTTGTGCCAGTCTACAAACATTAGGTAAGTCGGTAGAGCTCGGGGTTTAAGCAAGTTAGGCAGGTACTTCCAACAGTATACATATATTTGAAATTTCATATATAAACTTTTTTGAAAATAGCATTTGAAATATTGATAACAAATATTTCAAATAGGATGTGAATGTAAGTCAAATAGAATTAAATTATTTTAAATAATATTATAGGTATTTTAATTTTTTTTTTATTTATACACTTTATTGTACACCAAAATATGTTAAACTAAGTGTAGATCTATATATTAATAATGTATAATATTAATACGTGCAGCAAAACTTTGTACCTCTTTCACGGATATTATGTGGACGGAGGGCCAAAGTTCAAACAGTGAAGGAGTGCAGAATTTTGCGTTTTGAATGCAGGAGATTTATATATTTTTTTTATATTGCATAGAAATACATCAAATAAATTAAAATACAAATTACACATACTACTATATATTTTACACACACATACGTACATGGTTATGCTTGAAGTCTGTTTACATAACAACCGGTTTATTTCAGTCTTCATGTTATGGATTTCTTTTTTTTTATATATAAAATTTGAACATCGTGTGCAAGTTATGTGTAATCTTGAAATAAGAAAACCGCAGGTTCCCAACAATATAATCTTAACTTTATTCAACTTAAAAAAAAATATGGTCGAATTTCGAACACAAAGTGACCACTAGTTCAATGTAAACATATAAATTAATAATATTTTATACATTACATTCAGAACGGAATGGTTAAAAGACACTAATCTAGTATCTGTGAGCTAAATTAGTAGATATTAGTAGATAGTTAATTATCGTTAAGATACTTGTTTATTGTGTGTAATAAGAAACAATAAAATCGAAATCAACATTCGGTAATAATCGGTAGATATGTTATTTTTTTTATATAGGAATATCAAGACAGCATGTCAACATGTAGTACTTTTTACTTTTTTTTTTTAAGATCGCGCGATACGCGCCGCGCGCCGCGCGCTTTTCATCGAACGCGATTGTCTTTTGTTTAAACAAAGGACAGTTCTGAAAGATTCTACTGGATAATGGAATCTTTCTTTTTTCTCCATCATGGCCGTTGCCTTCTGAAAATTATCTATGAAATATTTTATTCAACCATTGAACTGTACCCCGATTTTTAATGTACTTTTTAAGAATAAATACCATGGATTGCGATTTATGTGAAAGATTACTAATTTAGTGATCCTCCGAAATACTATGAAACTTTATTATTTAACAGTTCGTAGACTTGCACAACCACACCTTTTGAGTACTAATATTTTTCGAGGCCATTTCATATTTTCTTTTTACTTTCCATAAAATTCGCGGCCTTTGAGTACTATTGGCTCTTGAGTCTTGAGTACTATTATACATATGCACTAATATGTATTGATTGTTTACGTAAGCATCAGTTTTTAATAAAGTTCAACAACCTCTTCATAATTTTTCGAGGTTAATTACATTTTTAATTTACTTTTATTACATATATTTTGTACTAATTAATGTTCATTTACTCAACTACAAATTGTTTTGTAGAATAAAATATGTAAATAAGTAAAACTAATAAAATAATAAGTAATAAAAACAGTAATATATTGCAATCAATCACATAAACAATCAAGTACCTTGCATTATTTTTTTATATATTTTCATCTTTTTGCCAAATTTTTACTCACTTTTATCCTCGTCGCCATTTGTGGTGTCTGTAAATATAAATAAAACACGCTATTATGTGATTATAATACAAGATGCAGATATATGCAGAACTGCTCAGCAGCACACACGTTCACTCGGCCACGGTCGGTGGTCGAATGCCTGCTGCACCGCCGCACGCTGCA
>DWNR01004485.1:0-10848 GCA_018250455.1 Polygonus leo
TCTGACATACTTGCCTAGCTTCTTTCACTTTCATAACTCTCCTCATACAAACACGCCGATTTCGGAGACTCTTGACAAAAATTAAAATTTAAATATTTATTTAATATTATTTATTTAATATTTATTTTAAAATTTTATATTTATGAGAAAATATTTTATTGAATATTTCGGTTCTCGATGCTCTGAAAAGTGTTTTTAAAAAAGTGTTATAAAGATGGTCAGTGGACTCATATCACAAATGTACTGTTAACTTAAGTTAATTTAAGATATGTGTATCACTGCACACTTGAAAGTCCATTGCTGATTTCAGGTATGAGGTAATAAATCATATATTCCGATAGTAAATTGTTTGATAGCAGACGCAGTAGCGATGGAAGCGAAGCGTAGCGTAAATACGCTCGTCTACTTTGGACAGTAGTATGGGGGCTAAGCCCCGCTTCCCTCGCTGGCGGAGGCGCCGCCCCAATCAATAATGCATCTTCCTTGTCTGGCCGGGCCTAGCAGTCCAGTCCTTTTCCGACCAGTCCGATGATTGGTTGTCTCGTTACTTATTGCTTTTTCGTATAACTGAAAATCGCTCACACGTAATTAAAAATATTGATAATCCTGGAGTCAATTTATTCGTGTAAGTCAAAATTTTATTCTAATTCTAAAATTTTAAAAGGATTCTTAACTTTAAGAAGCACTTCCTAGCTCAGATTAACATATCTAAAATATTTATAAGATATTAGTGTTTATTGTGTAAGTATAACCAAACTTATAAAACGATTAAACCTTTAAATTAACTTGCACTTAATAAACAATTCTCACTCTCAAAATATCTCTCAATCTTCCACAAATTGGATATTTTGTGTATTCTGAACACAACACATTCGTTTATTTTTTTTTAATAAAATAAGTGCAAGAAATAAAGTACTTAGAAACAGGCTATGGAAAACTTTTTTACGTTTGCGCGCTGAGTCTATTAAAGTTGAGCATCGCTGGAGAATGGTGGTATTTAATAAACACAAGTTTAAAATATATTGAGAGAATTCATACAAATGATCTATCGACCGTGCTTGATAGTTCAGCATATAATTTAAATTTTCAATGACCTTTTTAAAATTACAAAGTAAGGATAATGTAGGAAACGGAATATTATTATTTTTATTATTTATTTTATTCATATTTCACCTATTAATATATATAGACTACATGATTTTTGCCTTCTGTCTTAAAAATAAAATGTGGCGAAAGGTTTCCATTAAATTACCACTAAAATTCATGGTGGACATTAGCGTATGAGGCATTCTCCGAAACACAAACTTTTGCAGTGGAAACATTGTCGATAAAAATTGGAAACATGTTTTAATGTTATGAATCGAAGAATTGTTTGCCAAACAACGATGAAATGATAATGTTCGCGCCTTTTCGTATGAGGAGTGATTTTCAATTGGCACAGCAAACAATATTAAGCTCGCAGCGGCACATCGGCTCGCGCATGCGAAAAATCAACCTTTACCTATGTAACTGCGTCATCAAAATTTTGCGAATTAACGATTGATAGATATTTATAGATTGACCTGTGCTGAGCGTTTCCTGTGTTTGTCTCAGCAATGAAATTAGGTTGCGGCTATCGAATCTTACACAATTATTATTTTCTAAATTTAGGTTTGATTGCTTGGCGATTAATTTATAATACTTCGAATAAAAAAAATATAGTCCATCTGATGGTATCATGGCATGAAGAAATTGGTCTTGAGATAGATTATACTTTCTGGTTGCTACCTCAAATGTTCGCCTCGTGTTTAATGTTTTACACAGAATTAAGATAAGAGCGTGGTACCTCTGTGGTATCAAACTGTAGGTATTCTACCACCTGGAAATTACGCACGTGTAAAGTAATTATATTATTAACTAGCTGACCCGGCAAATATTGTTCTGCCATATAAAATATTACTGAATTTCCCGTAGAAATGAGCGATTTTTCTGCAGTAAAAAAGGTTTAAATGTTGACCAGGCTTAGTATCTATACATCAAAAAAAATTCATTCGAATCCGTCCAGTAGTTTCGGTGATTAGCCTGGATAAACAGACAAACAGACAGACAAAAAAATCCCATCAATCTCCAAATTGTCAACGACTTAAGATCACCAACTGATTTGAACCTGAACCTTCAGAGAGACGTAAGGTATCTTTATATTTTCCTATAGGCTATATATCATGGTTACTGATTCATGGAGCTATTCGGCCTGGTGCCTAAGTCACCTTGTCGTCTCTATCGCACCACTCACCGAAAGATGAGGTTGCGTCCTGTTAATTGTACTTTTGAATTGATTTTATTTTTTTTGAGAAGTTGCAAATCCGATTTGTTTCATATCAGTTATGCTGGTGTGAATAAAACGACACTTTTTATCGTCATATCTCACATCGTCAAAATCGCTAACCTTAACGATGTATGTCTTTTTAAAAACTTTTTAACTAAAAATAGAACCGACTTCAAGATGAAGTAAAAAGTGAAAAGTAATTAATAATTTTGTTATCGGTGCCAAGTGTGCCAAGAAGGAGGTATATGAAGTATCTAAAGGAGGAGATGGTACCGACTTCAACATTATTAGCTAAAGAGGGTCGAAAGACTGTACTTAGAATATATTCAAAAAAAAGTTGGCTGGGGAAACTAAGGATCGATACAGAACACGTTCCAACAGTTTTTAGAATTTTTGTCTGTTTATTTGTCTGTCTGTTTATCTGTTTGTCTGTTTATTTGACCGCGCATCATGCAATCATGTATTATAGATATACAATATACGGTCCAAGAGATAAATGCCAGCCCTGTGATAGATGGAGGAACGGACAATTAAGTCTTAGTAATTGCCTGGGGGGTAAGGGAAGGTCCTGCTGGTATAACAATATACAGCCGAATTGAAAATCGTTTTGTGAAGTTGACTAAACATTGAAACATAAGGTGTCCTAAAATTCAACGATAATCCGTAAACTGGAGATAGGCCTGTTTATGCCTGTCATGAAAAAAAAAGTTTGAAAAAATTCGGCGAAGTGGTTGTAGAAATAAACTTTTAATAAAATAAACTAATAAATAATAGAAATAAAATAAACCTTTTCTAAAAAAAATTAAAATTCCGATCATACAGTAATTTTTGCCATACAGTAATCACAGATTGGAAAATTTTACTGTTGTTATTGGTATAATATCCTTAATAGTCCAACTATCGATTGTGGTAACAAATTAAATAATAAAGACTGCGGTTTAATTACAAAACATACTCAAATTTCAAATTTTTTTTTTCTAAGGAAATGATTTTACACTAAATTTGACAACGTACGGTGTAAAAAAATGTACCAACGCTACTATAGCAAGTTTTATCAAAAGCGCATCTAATTAAGATTTAAATCAAAATGTAATTAATCAATCAAAATGTAAGTAATTAAGGAACCGTTTACTAATTTGTTTACCCTACATAGTCCTTGTATTCTTACGGTATTGTTTTACGGTAGTTCTATTTGTTTTGTACCATACGGCTCTGTAGTGCATAGTACTATCGTCTATCGATTTCACAATTATGTTTTTCTATTTGTCTTTGAATTATCGCATTGTCAATGTCACTGTCAGAGTACAGTCAAAAGTCAAATTCACGTTTCGTTTCAAATAAATAAATATTTAGAATTTACTTGTTCTCCAGCGTATTTACTTTTGGTTTTATGCAGTACAATGAATAAGTGCGATTGTGCGCGTTGCTCGTGGTTTGTTTACTAACTTTCATAACCGCGTGGGTGCAATGAATTCAAGTAATGTGCACTAGCATCTGATACAGCGCCGTATGCGACTTCTTTTTCTAAAATGGTAAATTATTCTTCATTATTGTTCGTTTAATTGATATTAATTCAATTGGTGTTTCTATAAATAACGTGTTACGAATGTTTATTTATTAATTGTGGGGTTGTTACAGTCAACTCCACCGTCTACGGGGCGCCGCTCGGCCGGTGACAGAAAGACATCTCCTTCGTCGAGTATAATTACTAGGAATGGAGCTCGGAAGGCCAAGATACAAACTCGTGCGATGTCTGCTGGGGCTAAAGTATGTGTGGCTGTGGTATCTCTTACTGTTATCTATTTAAAGTGTTTGGTTCAGTGTTTCCACTTCCGAATTTTATTTTACCTTTAAACCAATTTGTTGAGCATTCCCATTAGGGACAAGAGCCCAAATTGTATCCAATGAATGATATATAACTTTAAAAAGTAATTTTATTCTGAAAAATTGCAGGTACTCTTATTGTACTGCCCACTAGAGTTTCATTAAAATATATCTTAAGATTTTATAAATCTCTGGTAGACAAAATTATATCACAATAATTGTAGAAATTGGGCACATTTCCTGAATATGAGAACACTGTTTTATAGTCCCCACCTTATCTCAGAATGTAAAATGAATAAATAAGTTAAGTCCCTACTATTGTACTATCTCAGACAGTAATATAAATTGTCAAAGATCAAAAACAACATTGTAACCTGTGTAATAGAATTAAGGTTTACATTTCCAATTCATTGTGAATATTAATCAGTCGAAAAAGAATTTATTGAGATAACTTAATCTGTTTAATTATTGCTATTGCGTTGAATTGTGCATGAGAAAAAAGTTTAAATACAGATTAATTATTAATGACATGATCATTTGAGATATTCTTCATTACAATTTTAGCCATCAGCTGTGGTAGTGGCCGCTAAGAAAAAGGCACAAATGAAAAAAAAGCAACAAGGCACTTTTGTGCTCAGAGACCACCTTCTAATGGTAAGTAAATAAGTATATTATATTGAATAAATGATTCTTAATACTGATTGTGGTTTTGAAGTCATCGAAATTAAAATATTGTTCTTCTGGATATTTAAATTGGGAATTTATTATTTAATTTTATTATTTTAAAATAGCATCCAGTTGATCAGGAAAATGTAAAATAAAATAGAAATAGTTTTCTCATTGAATCTGCTTGTTTTTTTTGTAGACCTTGTAGACCTTTAGTAATAGAAACTAGAAGTACATCTAGAATATTTTTAGTTGAAGTTGACTTATACTAAACTCAGTGGCGTAATTAGGACATATTGAGGCATGGGCCTTTGAAAATTTAATGAGTAGGGCCCCTTCTCGGCCCGTGCCGACTTTGCCGAATTTCCACCCTACAATATACAAATAGCTTTGAAAACAATTGCTATGTCATGGAAATAGTTGTTAACATAGCATAACACACCCATTTCATGTTTTACAAGATTCTAATATTATTATGACCACATTTCATAATAGGCGATGGAATCAAAGTCGAAGGTGAAGGGCGGCACGGGATTCGTGACCGAGCCTCGTATGGTGGAGCATAGATGTCTGTGGGATGACAAGTATCCGGAATGTCCACAAAGGCTTATAGGAGTTGTTGAGAGGTAATATTTATTTTCATTCATACAAAAATCTGCGTGTTTGTATTTACGTTCATGGAACAAAAGCCATTCTAAGCTATCGACAGAGGCCTATTGATGTGCTTGAGAGGTAATATAATTATATTTTCGTGCATGGAACACGAATAACCATTCTATGCTCTTTACCAACACAGTAGGCTATTTTCTTACTTGTTATTGCGAGAGGAGATCCATGCCCAGCAGTAGCATAATATTAGGGGCATGAAATTACTTGTAATTTCAAAGATTTTTTTTTTATCATTGTATAAAGGTAGCAAACTAGCATGCAACCTATGCCACGCCCATGGATATTAGTAATAATTTCTGAGTACAATTAAATCATGCTTGAAGTTGACCATGGATGCGTTGAGGAGTATGGAGGTATATGTTCGCCTCATATGTCTCCATACTCCTCAACATCGAAACACAACGGAGGATTATGAGTGTGGCGGCGGTGCCTCCTCAATCGAACTACATGAGTTCTACCACCTGGCAATAATCTGATAGTATTTAATAATCTAAGTTAAACTCATTGCTTGAGGAGACCTGCGTTCAGCAGAACCCCACTGCTAATGATGGTGACTCATACAGATATTATCTATTATGCCCAGTTATTCAATGATGTAGATTTATTGTTACATAATCCTTTGAAGATAACTAGGTTTTGTTTTTTTTTTTTTTACCTTTTAGAATGGTTGGATGTGTTTGTACATCTATAGTTTGAGTAACCATGTTTCAGATGCAAGGAACTTGGTTTAATTGACCAATGCCTACAGTTTTCCCCGAGATCTGCATCTAAAGCAGAGGTGAATGCTCTACATAGCCCTTCAGTCTATGAGTTGCTGGAGACAACTCACCAAAACCAAGACCTGCAGTATTTGGAGGAGGTTTCGTCCAGATTCGATGCGGTCTACATCCATCCTGTGAGTTTTATTATTTTCATGTTCTGTTAATTTGCCTATACTTTTTGGTCTATTGTTCTCAAAACTTCCTCTTTAAAGTCAATTAAGCATTAGAAATGTTTGCTTATATTCTGACATTAACTTTGTAAAGATCGATAACAAGTACTATAATATGTTGTGTAAAATTATTTTCTTTGTGACGTGAATTTTAAAACAAGGTTTCTATAAACTAATTAAAGTAAGTACGAACTTTTAAATCAGACTAACTTTGTTTTACAGGGGCTCTATTTATAATTTTTGATTGGAGGTATTTGTATTGTATGGGAAAATTTATGTATTTTATCTATTTGCTGGGTAATTCGAACACATCTCTTATTTTTCCACCATCTAGGGCATAATGCTTTTCGATTGATACAACTATTATTATTCCTCTTATATGAATTAATCATGTAAGAGGAAAAACAAACAAAACATTTTACAACATTGCAACAAATATTGCAACATTTGTCAAGCTTTGTTCGATATACTATTACTATGCTTCTTCCAGAGCACCCACGAGCTAGCGCTCATAGCGGCGGGGTCTACGATCGACATGGTGGACCGCATCCTGGGCGGGGAGATCCAGAACGGGTTCGCGGCGGTGCGGCCGCCCGGTCACCACGCGATGCACGCGCTGCCTTGTGGCTACTGCTTCTACAACAACGTCGCGCTCGCCGCTCGACATGCTATCGACAAGCGCGGGCTCAGCCGGTGAGAAACCTTCACCTGATATTAACCTAGGTGGTAGGACTTGTGTAGTTTGAAAGACTTATTTTTGAATTAGCTGTGCCCGCGGCTCTGCCCGAGTGGAATTCGGTCCGCGTTCATATTATATTATATAATTCTGAAATAAAAGTAGCTTAACTTACTACTTATTTCATCAGCTATATGCCAGTGAAAGTCCCGTCAAGAGATTAGCTGGAACAAACAGACAGAGACAAAAATTGTAAAAACTGTTATTTTGGTGTATGTACCATGTATACATACATAGTCATTTAGTAAAAAGCAGTTATTTTTATATTACAAACAAACACTCCAATATTATTTATTTGTATAGATAAATAAATAAGTCTGTAATTTTTGTAAAAATATATTGTATACATAATTTGCTTACTTAATTTTGATAAGTAGTTGCCCTGTAGGCACTAACAATTTTTTTATATTTTTGTTGAACTGCGTTTTATGTATAGACGATTTGTAGGTTGTACATATCCTTATGATTCCTTTATGTTGTATAAGGATTTATAGAATTATAATAAGTTCATTATTTTATTGCAGGATATTGATTGTTGATTGGGATGTTCACCACGGGCAGGCAACACAGCAAATGTTTTACGATGATCCAAAGTAAGTATTACATTATCAAATTCACTTTTTTATCATGGTAAATTTATTTAAACAATACATACATTATATTAGGTTGAAATAGTAATTCCATTCTTATTTGTTTGTTTAGTACTTGTAGCAATAATGAGTGATAGCAATGTGGTACATCAGGTATGGATATCCTATATTGTATTTAGTTTCTAAAGCAGTATGTTTTTTTAAGTTCACCATGGAATCGATTGTTATAAACGGCTTGTATAATTTTGTTGTTGGTAACCACAGGGTGGTGTACTTCTCCATCCACCGCTACGAGCACGGCGCGTTCTGGCCCAATCTGAAGCAGTCGAACTTCCAGTACACGGGGTGCGGCGCGGGCGAGGGCCACACCTTCAACGTGCCCCTCAACAAGACCGGCATGAAGGACGCCGACTACCTCGCTATATGGTTCCAGCTTCTCCTGCCCATGGCTCTCGAGGTAATTCTACTTAAGCTGTATGTAGTAGGGCTTATTTTCAATTGTCACTTTGTGAGGTTTTAGCCTTGTTTCATGTTTAGCTTGTACTAAAAATATCTTATATTATAGTGTTTCATAAATTACTTTATTAATTCAGAAAAACTTAATACATATATAAATTTTATCTTTATTGATATAAATTTAATATAATATGCACATATTTTTAGGACCTGTATAATATTGCTCATTAATTGGCCCGAGAAGAAGATGTCGTGCCTTTCAAACATCTTGAGAGCACCACCACCTCTCGTGTCCAAATGTATCCTATTTGTCATGTTGGATCATTTTAAATACATGTACAAGATTTCATTAAAATTAGTAAAGTAGTTTTACAGATTAGCGTGGATGAATATTTATGGTTTTCTCGTTATTTATTTTGTATCATAAAAATAAATCTAATTGTTGTCTTTTTATTTCTGAAGCGCACTACAAAAGTGTACCAGCAAAATAAAAATCTATTAATTTTATTCTTTTGAAAAATATTTACATGAAAAATTGTTTCCATTTGCCACTCCCAGTACCAACCGGAGCTGATCCTAATATCTGCGGGCTACGACGCTGCGATCGGATGTCCGGAGGTACATATCACATTATTATTAGTAGACTACTCTAGTGTGTCTATTTCAGTTCTCGCCTCAACTTATTATCGTGTCGGCTGGGTACGACTCGGCTTTGGGCGATGAGAAGGTAATATAATTGGGTAGTTTTGGTATAATTGGGAATGGTACTGTAGTGTTGGTAATGTGATAAAATTGGGCATGGTATTGTAAGATTGGGAATGTGGCATAATTGGGTATGGTATCATAGTATGATAATTTGGTATAATTGGGTATGGTATTGTAGTATTGGTAATGTGGTGTAATTGGGTATGGTATCGTAGTATGATAATTTGGTATAATTGGGTATGGTATTGTAGTATTGGTAATGTGGTGTAATTGTGTATGGTATCATTGTATGGTTATTTGGTAAAATTGGGTTTGGTATCGTAGTATGGTAATTTGGTAAAATTTGGTATGGTATTATAGTACTGGTAATGTGATGTAATTGGGTGTGGTATCGTAGAATGGTTATTTGGTATAATTGGGTATAGTATTGTAGCATTGGAAATGTGGTGTAATTAGATGTGGTATCGTATTATGGTAATTTGGTAAATTGGTAATTTGGTTGGGTTTGGTATCATGGTAGAGGCAACCATGAAATTTATAAGAGTAAGTAAGAAACTATATAAGAATATAATTATATAATGTAAAGATATTAAAAAAAGAAAGCAATTAAAAAGCATGCAAATTGAAGAACGTAATTTTCTGTATTTTTAGAGCAACAAAATTCATTTGGATTTATTCGTATCAATACACCTGTTATAAACAAAACCAGCATATTGTTTCAATGGATTGTTAAATTAATTATCTCACATTAATGTGTTTATTTTCGCCACTTCTTAAATTTCAAGAGTTTGTCACGAGAGTGGCAAATATTATGAGATTGAAATGATATAATATGATTAAATTGCTTTTTTGGGATGACGTATGTTTTATATTAAATGTGCATTTGATTTCGAATGTTTCGTAGATTGAAATATTGTACATAAGTATACTTATATATTATATGTTAATGCTTGCATTATTATTTGGAATCGTGGGGTTCGCTATTTTGACAATTTTATAATAAACTTAAGTACTACCTGTGTTCATACTGCTACCAAAACCTACTGGGAATTAAAAGTTCCTACGAGTCACATACTGTAGTCTCGTGTCAATTTAAAAATGTCAAGTCAAGCTTATTTTAAAAACAGGAACAACATCGTAGCATTATGATTTAAGAAGAAATGTCCTTTAATGAAACGTAGTTTTGATTTTTATTATTTTTATATAATTCGGTTTAATAAACATACAATGAATTCATTGTGTAAACTGATTTCGAAATGTTTTGTTTCGTGCATAATAATAGTATATTATGATATAGTATGTTAGTGGTATTAACTACTTTTGATGGTTACCACAAAAGGGCCAGATGGAGGTGACGCCCGCGTGCTACGCGACGCTACTCCACCTGCTGATGAGCGTGTGCCCGTCCGTGTGCGTGGTGCTGGAGGGCGGCTACTGCGTGGCGTCGCTGGCGGAGGGCGCGGCGCTCACGCTGCGCACGCTGCTGGGGCACCCGCCGCCCGCGCTGGGGGCCCTGGGGGAGCCCTCGGACGAGTGAGTACACGGATGTTGAGCAAGTGCCAGATATCATGACCTGTTAGAATTGTGTTGTTGTTACTGTTCCGTCTAACTTTCGAATATTAATGTTGTTAAAAACGAATACGCACTATGAAAGAATGAGTCCAAGTAGCCAAATTATAGGGTTGTCATAATTGGAAGTGGGTTAAAATCAGGGATGTTAGGGAGCTCCGTAACCGTAACCGAAACTATCGGATCTCCGATGTAAAAAATTATCCGTATCCGTAACCGAATCCGAAATAAAAGTTTCGGATAATATCGGATAGGGGCGGGGGATATCTATTGGGATTAGGTAATATTTCAAAGAAACTCGAGTTAGAATTCTTTATAGTTACGATATTTTATTGAACTAAACTGACATTACGTTTTACATATTTCAGAGAGAACAGTCAGCGCCTCTAGTGGCAGA
>DWNR01004486.1:0-10847 GCA_018250455.1 Polygonus leo
AGGGTTGTCCACCCCTAACATTTTTTTTTTATTTTTTGGACAAATTTTATTTATTTTATTTTTTTATAATGTGGCATGGCAGAACAACGTTTGCCGGGTCAGCTAGTTTTTTTATAAATATACCATTCTGCGAATTTTGAAAATCGTAATAAAGTCGATTTGGATTGTTTTTTTTCGTTGTCAGATAAAACAGTTTTAATTATCTTTATATCTTACTTGTCTTGTCTTGGAGAGGTAATCTGGCGACGGTGTAGGAGTGTGTTCCGTTACAGTTATTATAGGGTTCTTTTTCTTCTGTACTACAGCGGGAGCCGTGGTCACGATACCATGCGCGCGTTCAGTCTTCACTTCGCCTATGTATCTGTAATAATGTTCTATATTTGACAGACAATAGGGTACAACTTGAAGTTTATTTGGTTAAGGTATTAATATAATAGGTACGTTGTGATACTAAAGTAATTTAAGATTTCAAATTAAATTCGAACACATATATAAATAGGTATACTTTGTATTTTAGTTTACTTTTAAGTGTGGATGAAGAGATTAATCATATTCATTCCTGTGATAAAGAAAAATGTAACATTAACCAAATAAAACCACCAAAGTGTAGGTAGGGAGATGCAGTGGATATTTAACTTTCAAAATATTATGTCTGCATACTTGCTTAGTAGCATGCAGTTAAAAGTTCGAAGAAATCTTGTGGTAACATGCTGTAACGAACATAACGTAGTTAACTATTGTGGCCAATTTTTAAATATTGTTCGAATGAGACAGAATTTTACGGAAAGCGTTGATGTGCCAAATTTGCCTATCGACTACACTATATTGACTATTGACGTACACGACTACTGTTACTTGTTTGTGTCACACGGGGTTAAACTATTTTATAGAACATGATTCACTTTTGACAATTTTGCGTGCATATTTCGATCACATTTAATGTTTCGACCTCGACTTTATATTAGGTACTAATAAATTAAGCTAAGCTTACTTTACAACTGGATGGTAATGAGTTCCTGCTAGATTCAACGGCTAGATTATTTACAAAAAAATACGGTCTAGGCGCAAACAAAATAAAGGCGAGGTACTATTTGAGTGATATCCGTAGTGATTTATCAACTTGCATCTATTTAACGAAGCGTCTACTATCCTTGGAATATTACTTGTCGACTTACCCATTGGATGCTAGCTCATCAATCAAACAGCTAGCGACCATATCGTTCGTCCAGAATATAAGTGTACGGGATTAAGCGTCAAAAACACGGGAGAAAGAGAAAAAATACATTTTAAATAGAAAATCACCGAGAAAATGTGTACGTAAAAATAATCATGCTGTGCCTTAAGTATATAAATAGATTAATTTTGAAAAGAAGAAATTCCAGGTAAAAGTAAATAAATCTTGAAGAGCGTGTGTAATTTGTGTTAGAGAATTGAGCAGGGATATAATGAAAACCTAAGCTTAAAATTAAAACGTAATATCTTGCTACCAATTATCAACGCTGTTTTGCAATTTGATGTCCACTCTTTCGCATTGGAAGAACACTAAACTACTTAGGAAGAGAAATTGAGAAAATTATTGTACATTTATTTACATCTTCATAACAGCTATGCTCACCTAAGACTTGGCATACTCTTTCCTTTTAAAAGATTACATTGCAAAGAATCTCCAGTTAATATATGCTCCATGGCAGGAAAGTTGCTGGCTAAAGCAGAGTTGGGCCTATCATCAGGATTGTCAAGACTTCTGTGGTATTCCTGGAAATAGTCATTTTATTATTTTTATTTGAAATCCTACCATACTGATATTTCAACATAGCTATAGAAAAAAAAATAAGTACAGATATCATTCTTACTGCAGTGTGGAAACTGAATTTATGATCGTCTTGTCCTATCTTCTCTAACGCTTTCTCTGATTTGGACAAAAGTTTTGTTTCGACAAAGGCCTTTAAATCGGCCATTTTCATTTTTCGTTTGACCTTTTCACTGGCACGTCTAGTCATAACATTTTCTTCATCTATCTTTGGGACTGTAGCGAACGGTGCTTCTGCTATTGGGGATATATCCTTGGCTTCGGGCACCTCAATGAAATTCTTCAAAGAGTCTCGTTCTTTTACTTCTGGGCTTTGATAAATAGATACTTCAATTTTTGGTATGGGCAGAGAATTACTTCGTTTTCTTGGATGAACATGTTTCGACATGTCATCGCAAATGTCACGCAATCTGAAAATAGTGTCGTGCTTTTTTAAGGTGCGGCAATAATGTTTAGCGTACCTATTATATGTGCGTTAATCTTGTGTTGCTTTTTGTTGCTCACATTCTCTTGCTTGGACATGGGGCATTTAGAAGTGAAGTATAACGAACGAAATATAAACTTTCACGGCCTCACTTTTTTCGTTGTCCTCTTCACGTGAGATGGCCACATATCTTACCTGTTATATAAATAGTGCAATGCCCAGTAGACACCTTCCTCTTGCCACTGGGTGGTAAATAGGCACCTTAATGTAGCGACGTCTAAGAACGTTGCTGCTGAAACCTACAAACATATTCGCATATTTATAAATACCTAAGTCTTTACAAAACACAAAATCTTTTAGAGAAGTTACCCACATGTACTTGTTTTGCTGAAGGAGCCTTCTCTGCAGATGTAGGTGTACTTTTAAGACCCGGACCACCTCCTCCACTATCTGTTAGTGATTCCTTATCTGAAGAACTGAAATTTTTGTTAGAATATATTTTACGGCAAACCAAAAAGAAATGGTGAACAACATTGGTGTAGCCAATACTAATAAATACCTCATTTTAGTGATTTGAGGTAGAGGTTTTATGCCGGGTAGTACAGGTTTAGCGTTGTCTGGTTTACGCATTTGGAACAAACTAGGATCTGCTGCGTAAATAGTGTATGTTCCCTTATTTGCTCCTCCATATTTCGATTCCGGTGGCATTTGGTAAATAAACTGTAACAATTTTAGTTGGTATCTACAATTTGATATTCTAGTAGGTAATTATTTCGAATAGGTACATTTATGCCTTACAAAAAATAATTTGATTAATAAAAATAACTATGTTATTAAAATAAATTAAAATTAAAAATTCAAATTCAGAATTCAGAAATGATTAAAATAACACATAACTTATAAAAGAGACATTATATGTGTTGATATTTATATGGATAATATTTAAAGATGTATAGATGTATTAAAAGATGTATAGTCTATCATTTACACTAATGATGCTTTGGTGGCTCTTTTGGTTTTAAAAATTTGTATAGGTGATAGTTCCTACTTTTTATTAAATGCCCATCTGTCTTATCGCACATTTTATTCAAACGAAACACATACCACATGTTCTTCCTCAGTACTTGAGCTTTCTTCTGGAATGGTTTCCGGGAAGATAGTATCCTTTGGGGAGGATATCCAAGGTTCCTCTTCAGTGCTAGATTGCTTAGAAGGGGCCTCCGATTGCGTAACGGGATGTTGCGCTGGGGGACTACTACTTACCCCACCCTCTTCTTTTGATAACTTACCTGCAGAATAAAAGTCGAGATGGCTATTGCAATTCAAATTTAAAGTCTTACATACTGAATATGAAATTCATTTTAAGTAATGGATAAAATTAGAATAAAATAAAGTAAAAGAATTATCTATGAAAATAAAGGAATAGTCACTTACGCCCTATAAATATATCGCCTGGTTGATGTCTCTTTGAGTATTTCCCTCCAAGTGGCTTCGGTTTAGGCTTTACAAGTGTGGTGAAGCAAGCAGCATCTGGATGTCTAAATTCCCACAACGCCTGCCACATTTTGAGTCCATTTTCCAAACGATAATTGTTAGTAAAATCCGATTCTTTTAAGTGGTGAGATATTGGTGCAAAGAGGAACACAAAGAGCTAAAAAATATTTGTTTACATTATAAAATTAATATGTTACTGATTTTATTAGGTGTTAGGTTAGGTACCAGGTGGTAGAACTCGTTTAGTTCGACGGGAGAGGTACCAGCCCCACCCTCATAGTGATTCATGAAGCAATTTATATTTTTTCCGTTTAAAGAGGGGTGGTTCCCGGCTACACTTATACACAAGGCGAACATCTTAGTCCTCAGGGCTAGCAACACATCTGTGTTCAAACTTAGGTATGATATGATCTTGAATTGTACTTGGGGATAATTACTAATGTCCATGGGCAGTCGAGACCAACCACCATCAGGTGGACTGCTTGTTCGTTTGCCACCTTTATATTTATATGTATACTATATACTATAAAAAAAGTTCTTATGTGGTTTGTTACTTACAGTCATAGCAGGTATAGAGAACAAGTAGTAAAATGGATTTGAAAAGTATTTTTCATTGTCATAATCATTGTCAGCACATTCATCTGAAGCGTCCAAGAGGATCCAATGCAATGTGTACAGCAGCTTGGTCTCCACATTGCCAAGGGATTGCATGTTGTCTTTTACTCTGTAAGAAAATACACATATTTCATTGAAATAATTTTTTATAGTAAGTAACAAAATATTGGTGAACCATTTTATAATATGTTCTGAATTTTTTTACAAGTTAACTATATATATACAGTCAAACCTGGGTAAGTGAGAACTGGATAAGTGAGAAAACTCTATAAGTGAGAGTTATAGCCAGGAGCCGTCATGTTAAGCTCTAAAAACCTCTATTAACGAGAAACAAAAACCTTTGTAAGAGAGAGTCGTTTTTCCCTCATGGACCTCCGTAAGTGAGACTGCTACTTATTTATACCTCTATAAGCGACAGTCGAGCTTTATTTATTTATATTATTTAGGAGGAACAAATTACAAATTTAACATCTGCTATTTTATGACTCATTCTTAACTTTCGTGGAACTTCCTACCATTGATCTTGTATTGTTTTCTCATCAATATTGTATATTCTATTTCGTGGAACTAAATAACATTGTTATTTTATCGCATCCTTTTCGAATGGACACGTGTGCCTGTGTACCGTCCTGTTTGTAGGACTTGCTGCGTTGTGTTATTGCTGCGTGCCTCTATATGAGAGAAACGCTACTCATGTACCTGCATTAGCGAGAAACTCGGGTTAGTGAGAAACTTCTATAAGCGAGAATGAGATTGTGCTCCCTTGAGCTCTCGCTTATCCAGGTTTGACTGTATATAAATTTTCGTAATTAAGTTTCCTCTCTAGGAAACTTTAAATACAAGATCAGAACGAATTATCATTAACTTAACATAAATATTATTTCCTTTATTGGGTAACCGTATAGTACTATATTTTCAAAAACGTCTCCAAGCTGTTTCTTTTATTATTTATATTTTAGGTACTGTGTTTTTAATTCAACTTTTTTGGTACTAAAAGGAAAAGTAAAAGCAAAAATGCATTATTTTACGCGAATACTCATAACAATATAAATGGTCATAAAAGGGTGTCAGATGAGACCGGACAATGATGCCATAACAATGTTAATAAAAAAATATGCTCGTGACAATAACATATAATTGAAGTGGGTACTGAAGTCAAATTATAAAACTTTATGACTACATTCTTGCACATGTCTCTTCTATTTTTACCATATTCTTTCTATTTTTGAAATTATACGTATTGTTATAGTATTGTATGTTCTTTTTTACCTAGTTATAATGTACTAGCTGCCCTGGCAAACGTTGTTCTGCCATATAAAGTATGTGCCCTCCCCGCACTTCGTGCTGTCTCCTGAAGTTTTAGCAAGGATCCCTTATTTTTTCTTGTAATAAATATAGCCTATGTTACTCAGGGATAATGTAGCAATCTAATGGTGAAAGAATTTTTAAAATCGGTTCAGTAGTTTATGAGTTTATTCGTTACAAACAAAACAAAAATATAAATCTTTCCCCTTTATAATATTAGTATAGATACTCAGCTAAAAAGCTATGTACATCTTTGAACGAATAAATTACGAATTAGTTATACCTTTAAAAATTTCGACAATAGCGCCAATTGTCGGCTCCAAAATCTATCTATATCACAAGTTTGACCAAATCACACGTATGAAAAATGATACATTGCATTTAGTTACGTAGTACTGGTGATTAGCGTGGAGGAACATCGCAACACGAGATATTCATATTGAGAATTGAGATACACAAAGTAGGTTAGTTGTTAAAGTTCCTTCTTCACAATATTATCGACATAACGCAAGTGCAATTAATCATAAGAAATGCATAAAAAGTTGAATAATGGTTAACAAGCGGGCTCGGTAATTATTTCTCACGGAAATTCTATTTACACTTGCGTTAAATTCGCAATTCATCTAGCTAAACTATTACCAAACGAACCATTGCTGCGTATTATCTTTATCTTATATATAAAATTCGCGTGTCATAATGTTAGTTACCATACTCCTCCGAAACAGCTTATCCGATTTTGATGAAATTTTATATGTGCACTTGGTAGGTTTGAGTATCGGTTGTTATCTATTTGTCATACCCTTAAGAGATAAGTGTGGTGATTTTTATTTTTTTATGATGTGGCGTTAAATAATGATAATATATACAACTCTACATTTTCTCCCTTCTTCCATCAAACCATGTTTTTAACAGCGATATTTGTATTTTTATTTATATGGCATTAATAAAAATAAAACATTAGCCGAGTAAGCTAGTTTATTAAATATTTTTTTGGAACTACAATGAAACCTGGATAAGTGAGATATTAAGGGATCTGCAAATTTGTCTCACTACAATAGGCACACAATAGAGGTATTCCACTTAGCCAGAGTCTCAGATATATAGGTATAAATAACTATCTGTCTCATTTATAGACGGTTCCATTTATAGAACATTGTTCAAGTGCAGGATATTCTGATAAACGTACATGTTTTAGTTTTCCTTGTCATCAGGAAAACTTATTATTTTTCTTCTGAATGTTGCCAGCGGTAGAACTCATCCGGGGAGGTAGGTACCACCGCCACCCTGATAATACTCCGTGAAACAATTTATTGTGTTTCAGTTTGGAGAGGCGTGGTTGCCGGCTATACTTACAAACGAGATGAACATCTTAGTCCTCACGGGTAGTAACGCATTTGTGGTCAACCTTAGGTCAATAGTACTTGGGGATGACTACTTATGTCCATGGGCGGCAGTGACCACTTACCATCAGATGGTCTACATGCTCGTTTTCTTCCTTTACACAATAAAAAAAAAGAATTATTCTACAAAGACTACTCTTTGTACATTTTAATGTAAATTCGACACAGATTTCATTGCGTGTTTTTCGGATATTAACTTTAGTTTTTCACGTACTGATAACGATTTGAGCCTTCGTTTCGGCATTTTTCAATGATAGTAAAACTAAAACTGAGGGTCATTGAGACTCAAAATTAGTTATGTGCGGAAGTTGCGGGTAGAATAAGAATAATTAAGAAAACAAACAAAACGATGTCATCTCAGTTACGGAGGCATATAAAATTCTCTCGCTGTCTCTGATAAAGAGGTAACTATGACGATAAAAACGAAAGAACGAAACGAAAGACGATAAAAACGAAAGATATAGAGGTTAGCTTCGTCCCACTAACTGACGTAATTCAGTCCCGAAGTGCTGGGACCTCAGAATAAGTTTCAGCTATGGAGGTTTCTCACTTATCTTAGTTTTACCATTATCAAACGTCTTTGAAACATAATGAGACCATTACGTAAAGCTATTATATAAGGCTGATAAGATAGATATATTACGAGATCACTTAATTTGTCTGTTGTGTATTTGACAGATAATTAAAACGACGACATTCCACGGTTGAGGAGCATTGTATTTAATGGAACGAGTACAATGGAAGTGCACAGTAGCGTTACAAGTAAAGTAGCATTGTTTAAATATAGCACAAGACTGGATCAATAAAGCGATGGCGTAATTCTTGCTTACTAAATGAATTATGGGAAAAAAGAGAGCTAATTTCCGAATCAATTGTTTAAAACAATTGTTACATCCGGAGATACTAACAATGATACGCCCTTACAAGTTTTATTTCGAAACCAGCGTTACAAGATATTTCTTGGTTTTCGAAAATGTTTCCGTTATATTTCAAATTTGATTGTTTCGTAGAAACCCGGGGATTTTTAGACGCCGAATTACACTATTATTTAATTATAAGGTGGTCCAATTTTATCCTCTTTAGTACAATAGAAGGTATGAGGTACTATTTATAAAAATTGGGACAAAGCATTCTTAGTTTGTCGTGGCGGTTAAACTAACAAAGATCATATCCAGGTTATATATAATCATTGCTAGGAACTCGTGTAGTTCAACCGGGGAGGTACCGCCACCGCCACCCTCATCATCCTCCGTGAAGCAATTTATTGTGTTTCGGTTTGGAGAGGCGTGGTTGCCGGCTATACCTACTCACAAAAGAGGCGAACATCTTAGTCCTTAAGGGTAGTAACACAATTTGTGGTCAATCGTACTTGGGGAAGACTACTAATATCCATGGGTGACGGTGATCCATGACCATCACGTGGACTGCTTGCTCGTTTGCTACCTTTACACAATAAAAAAAAATCTGATATTGTTACTATAATATGGTTCTAGAGAATGCGACAACGTGATAGCCTTAACAAGAAGTTACGATAAGGCTGTGCTCTCACTCTTGATAACTTTACTGAACGACAATGTGCAATAAATGAGGTTTATACGTCGTCGCCTACTTCATACTGCCATATTTATACGTTTATGTTTACAGAAGATTGTCTTCAAGAAATCGCTGTTGCGTGGTTATCACATAACCAATGTACACGCTGCTTAATCGAGAATTATTGTGCAAATCGTGAATCGTTAAGGTTAACTGTAATTAATGATTATTTATTCGTCTATATCACAAGAAGGCTATGAAACGTTTTAGAGGAAAATCTTACTATTTTTATTGCCATTGTCTGATTTGTTTATATTATTATGTTGAAATGAATCATTAGCATTTCCCCATCAAAACCTTAAAACTATGCTATAAAATTATGGTGAAATTTATTTGTAAAGGGAAGGAAAAATAATGATTTAAAATATACAATGATTTATACTTAATGTCAGTTTGCGGTAGATTAGACTATAGAAATGATAAATTGTGAAAACATATTGCGTGATGAAGTAACATAAAATATACACCATATTTAAATCGTTGCAAAAGTTTGTGGGAAAAATGTAATCGAAATTGCATGCACAGGTCGATTTTAACTATTCGGGGTTGTGAGAAACTGTTACGTTCAAGCTATCGATAGCGAGATTTTGACTCGTAACGGATATTCGGTTTTTATAAAAGATGTTCCAATTTCAAATATTTTTGTGAAAACATTTTGCGTGAAAATTTTATATGGGAAAAACATACAAAAAAGAAAGGAGTGATTCTTGTTCTAGCAAAAAATAATGAAAAAACTTAGGGCCGTATAAATAAAGTGAACCCAAGATTTATATCGATCTTGAGAGAAGCTTTCATTCCGTTATGTAGCTCAAGATCGATCTAAATGTTGTGTTCACTTTGTTAATTCGGTTCTTAGAGTATTTAACTTAGTATAATTAGATTAGTTGATGAAGTAGTATATGACCTCTCCCTTGAAGGAATCTCATACAATCCTTCCTGGTCAATAAAAGTTGTTTTATCTATAGAATTTATTACATGCAGGTGAGTACTGCCGTTGATTATTTATTATGGATTTGATTTATCATTGTTTGATTGTTACGCCCGGTCAGTTAAAATGCTATGATAAATTTGAATATTCATGTGGAGTACATCATGCACTGTTTTACTCGATATGTACCAAATTAAATTAAAATAATTGCAATACATTGAAACTGTAACATTTTCAGTATACAGCTCTATTTTTTTGGAATCATTCTGAAAAATCCTATGATAAAAATCTCAAAGCAAGATCTCTAACAGCTGGCAAATATCGTTCTTATCTGTATTACATTACTTGTAATAATTTAACGTACTAATTTTGTGATGAAAAAGGCAAGAAAATATCAATAACACAGCATTGTTTTAATGGAAAATTGTAATTTTAATGTCCATGTTTTGATTGAAACAAAGTGCAAAAAAAGCTTATTAGAAGAATAAGAAAGACAAATCTTTATTGTTATATATAACTAAACTGATAACTGAAACTATAACTATTATTAAATCTTTTAATAAATATACAGCTACTTCAAAGATAGAAATCAGATACTGCCAACACCATTTCATTCGGACACATAAATTATAAATGACTATGTTTTTGTTTGAAAAACGAACTTGCTGTCGACCTTGCATCAATCATTCAACCGTCATAACATTCATATTTTACTATTCAGCGATTTATTCCAGTCATCGCGTGCATTGTAGTTTTTTACTGAGGTTGAGCAAACCATGAGGTTCAATTCAGCTGCCGGAATAACAAAATTTCCTTGATTTATTATTATCCAAAGCTTGTGTAGTCAATTTTTTATGATCTAAAGGTAGCATGCCTGATGGTAAGCTGTTACTGCCGTCAAAGGACTTGATCATCCCAGAATACCTACAATTCAATCGACCTGAAGTTGATCACAGATGCGTTGCTATCCTTGAGGACTAAGACGTGTAAGTATTACCGGCGGCCATACTTTTTCACGATGTGTATATGCAACTACTAGGATACTAATGCAACTCTAAATTTTAAATTAAAGTTATGTTACTAATCAGAACTGATTAGTATCTTTAGAATCGTCTCGAACTCACACTATTATGCCTAGTGATACTATATAAATAACTTATTGTTGAACAAACGACATGTTGTAATAACTTAATTCCAATGACATGTAGAACATGTAGTTAGTTCCAATGACATGACATGTAGTTAGTAGTGAAAGTTGTCGCTGAAATATTTATGAAC
>DWNR01004487.1:0-10845 GCA_018250455.1 Polygonus leo
TGAAGGGAAGGGGTGGACTTACATACTTTTGCTATTCGCATCCGTATGGGCCCAATCCCGTCTTCGGTGGGACATGAACTGACTAGTGTCAGTCCAAACAGATCGACATTCAAACGTAGATACAAACTGGGTGCAACACGTGTCTACACAATCGATCTCCGACGCGACGCAGATGCGATCAATGGATCTATTTACCATTGTGAACCTTATTACCGATACTAATATTGTACTCCGATATAAAATTGTATGTACAAGCCATATTGGAGGTTATTAATAGATCGAAAGTATTGTCGTGCCATCTTTTGATAGCAAATCTGTCTTATCTTGTCTTGTAGCGTAACTTGTATAGCGTTAATATCATTTCAGTCTCGTTCATGTACATAGGATGTTAATAAATTTAGTTTTAGTTTATAATACCGTAAATAAATTCAGTTCACAACTGCTAGAACGGGTTATCTTCAAATATAAATATGTACGCTATAGTAATTTCGATGCAATTTACAGAACATAGTACTTAAAATTATAATTTTACTTTATGGCATCTGTAGATCCATCTTAGAATTTAATCAACAATTTAGACTTTAAGATTAGGCCATGTTTGCATTCCAAAAAACCATTTTTCTAATGCAATTGAGCCCAAGAACTCAGAAATTTGGATTTTGGCCCTTTTGGCCCTTTTGGATATCCAAATCTCAAAGCTCTTAAAAAATCAACGCTCATTATTTAAATCCAGAACATTGCTGCAGGCCAAAATAAATTATATAACTATCACTTCTTAATTTAAAATACTCATTGAACTCTTAATCTCTGACTATGTCATATTATTTATTATATCCCATAAGACATACTATTTCATAATTCCTTTTCCAGCCGTCTCACCCGATGGTTTTACCAACAGAACTTGTTTTTTTTAAACAGTTATTTATAGATAGATTTAGCTGGTCTTGTTTTTATCTTTATTGTCAATAAAAAGTCCTTTTAAGTTCTAGTATACATACCCTCAGGAATCACATAGCTTTAAGGAAAACAAAATAAAATTAATTTAGTACTTTCCATGTTTTGGCGCTGATTGGCTGAAAGTTTTAAGGATTAAAATTTTATAACAACCCAAAAAAGTGGTTTCCTACCTTGGCTAAACCTAAAACATTATAGGGGACTACTTAATTTAAAAAAAAACAAAACACTGTCGACTAAGCCATATTTCTTATGCGAGTTCTTTATTCTTTATGCAATAATAATTACCAGGATTTGAAGAGTTCTACCATTTAGTAATTACTAATAAACATAATGTAGCGAATGTTACCATGCGTCTCAGAGAAGCTATTAAGGATTGTGTATGCAAATTTTATGTTTGCTCTATTCGAGTATAAGTGTTCGGTGCTTCTACGCTCGACACGGATTCAAGACGAACTACTCGCGCCCACACGTTTTAAACCTTAGCTAAGCATTGATGTTTCGTGAATAAAAATGTGCAGAAGATAAGATACATACCTGCTACTATCATACTGGATTAGTGATCATACAGAATTAGTTTGATTTAGTATGTATATGGGTTAAATACAAGCAAAACATAATTTAGTAGGGTTAAAATAAACGAATTGCATAGACTGAAATATGGAAAACGCCAAACTTTTTTAAAATTCAGCCTTTAGCCAGAAGGGGTCTTTATTTTAAATAATTTGATAATGAGGTACGAAATTTGTTAAAAAAATTACAACATATTATAACATGTTCCTACATGTCGTTATCGATACACATAACATTATTAATGTTATGTGTATCGATAACGACATGTAATATAATGTTACGTAATATTACATTTTTACAGTAGGTATGTAATACATGTTTAGCAATACTATTGTACCTACCTATGTATTTTTAGTCAAAGACATTAATCTATGTTTCTGATATATAGAGTACTTACCTACATAATATAGGTATATATTTACGTTAAATTAAAATTAGGGGTGCTGAATATTTAGTACACATTTTCGTTCCATGTTAAATGTTTAATTGCTATCATTTTAAGTAATTCAAAATGGCAGCCCTAATGTCTTAGGCACAATTATACGTCGAACGCTCTAATTCCTGACTCTGCGCAGACATTTGCTCTGACTCCCATGGTGTCTTGGCTCAGCAATAAAATATTTCTTTTTATGTCTCCCTCGAACACGTTCGAACCCGGCGGGGATTGCGCAAGATGCATTCCGTATATACACACTTACACACGGACAGTCCCCTCGCCATAGCCTCGATAGTTTGAGGAAGTCCAAAACGTGTTTTGCCTATTATCATTCGAAATGCTCAGAGTCAAGTTCAATATCGGTATTAAATTGTATCTCGGGTCTATTTTAAAAGATTTTGTAATACATTCCCGCGTATACCTACCGACTTCTACCTACTCGGATTTCCTCGTAGAATTTTAATGAAGCGAGTTCAGGTCTGGGTGCGAAGATAGCATATTCATATTAAATTCGTGTAGTATGTTTGTTTGCTCGATCTTTTCACGTCCAGCAGTGTAATTCGCGTGTTGTTGCGAGCCAGACTAAATAATTACATCCGTTCCTGAAGTAGCTAGGATAATTTTATATTAGCGATTTATGGACTTAGAGAGAGATTTTCCATTTACTCTTTTTACGGTCAAACAAATTCATTAGCTTTAGTTGCACTAGATTTTAAGAAGTTATCACCTGTATAATATCCAAATATCCATTTATCATTATTTAATCATACTAAGAAATATATTTTCTAAACAAAGCGTTTCACAGTACAGTTATCGAGCAACAGTAAGTAGCGAAAACTGCGAATAGATATCATGAACACTATATCAATTTATCGTGACAAAAGCGTTGAAAATTTAATGTCAATATGATAGAAGAGGTAAACGATCTCGCATTTGCCGAAGGTACATCAGTGTAGCATAACGTCAGGTATCGTCGGCCTCGATTCACCCTACTGTCTCCGTAGTTTCCATTTGCAAGCGCAAAAAGTTGTGAACGGCAGAGCAGGCGGGGCGACGATATCCACTATCATTTGTAACATCCATCTCAAAGAGACCCGTCATTTGTAGCTTAGAAACCCCTCTAACGCCTATCTTCAGAACACTTGCGGGGGAGAGGGAAGGTCTTCTTCGCCGGTGCTGGTTTAATGACACATTGTTGGCAGCAGACGGGGGAACGGTATGAGATATTGAGGAGTTCTTGCGCAGGCAGTACCGTGCGCATGCGCACCGTTATCCTACTTCCTCCCTCCTTCATGTACGCATTGTAATTGTAATATACGCTAGAAAAAATGTGAATGTGATGGAGGCAATAAATTCCTAGTTTACGTGCCTATTAGTTTCCGCTATGTTCCTAGGATACCGCTCTATGGAGCTAATTAAAGTGGTAGAAATATCTATTACATTGCAACTTTTGAGGTTATTTACAAATAGGTTTACTATACGTATAAAGGTAGCATGGCAAAGTACCTGACGTAAACTGGACTGAAATCAGATCACGATCAACCCTAAGTACTTGAATCGTTCCTGAAGGTGACCATAGATTGACATGTTTATTTGATTGACCATAGGTTGACATGTTGACAACCTCAAACTCTCACATCCCAGTTGGGTACAAAGGGTTAACCTAACGACGGACTTACTCTGGAGACTATGAAGTTTTTCTCGTATTTAAGTATAGTCGGCATCCACGCCTCTTCATAACCGAAACACGATAATTGCTTCACGGTGAATTATAAGGGTGGCGGTGGTATCTCACTGGTCGAATTATAAGAGGTTTACTAACTTTTAACATTTTGTTAGTAAGTATGCGGAGCGTTTCACAAAAATATTTACCTTGAGGATACTCAACATTTACGCCGGTTCATAGGATGTTTTTTTTTTTTATATAAGAAAAACGCGAAATATCGAGTAATACGATAATCTAGTCGTTCATGTTGGCAAAGTTAGTAGATAGAATAGATCAATCTGTCTGACAAAGCCACTGCTTGATGTTCATTCCTCAATCTCGAACTACAAAATCTAACTATTCCGATGCTAATTCTCCACAAAAACTGGCCCTAACTGTTTGTGATAAATCAAAGGTCCACAAATAGATGGCTCATAAAGGTGGCCACAAAAGCCGTAGTTTTAGAGCCCTTCAGAAAGTGTGTCGGCTGCCCCCGCGCCCCGCCCCCGCTCTCCATTGGAAAACGTCCGTGTATGTGTTGCAGGTTGCAGTCACATTGCGATGGGTTTCACGAAAAGTTTAGAAACTTCCAGAAGCCTATATTTATTTATTTATAAGTATATGTTACTATGTTGATTTTATAGACCAGTACAGTATAAGTGTGTTCGAAATGTTGTATTGGAAGTACAGCGAAACTTTTATAAGAAAATCGCCATGGTTGATTCTTTATTATCCACATTACCTGGCCCGAGTCTCTTAGAGGGACCTTTTCCTAAGTTTGAGTGCCTAATATTTTACTTAGGCCATTATCTCTTATCTATTACTGGTTAAGCGGGGAATTTCGAGTACCTACTTGGTAACCCAAAATCACCAAATTAAGGTAAGTAATAATTAAACTTGATATGCTAAAGATAACCATCAAATGTCCAAGGTGACCTTGGTCTTATGAACTCAAGATTTATCTCAAAGTTATGAGAGGCCGGAAATGTATCACCACTTTGTATGCGGTTATTACCACAGGACTTCATGTCCTACATTGGCTACGATCATTGCCAGTTTAGCTGTGTATCTAACAAAGCTAAACTGGCAGTACATCAAGTAAAACGTTAAATGAAAATGTATCCTAATGATCGATTGTTTCAATCATTTTAAGCTAGTCTTCTATTGGGAAAAGACCAATCTGCCCAATCCACAGTCTTTACATTAAAGGATTGTTAGGTCTAAGCTTAATTATCTAAGTACAGCTAAAGCAAAGTTCTAAACGCTGAACTACTCTGGCTAGACTCCTTGCAAAGGGTCACGATTATCAACATTAATCGTGGTATCAAATCTATAACAAAACATAGACAATTTATGAAACGTCACAGCATATCACCAGTCAGTGACATATGCATTTTATAGTTTCCCGTCCAAGCCTACCCATCACGTTCAACAAAACTTTACTCAAAGCCATGCGCCATTTTCATTTAATACTCATCCGACTTTGCCTTGCTTATGATGCACCGTTATTTGAATCTATGGATTTTATTTCTCATTATAAAAACGCTTTGTTAATCAGACCTCGTAGAATCGTCGTTTTTTTCTCCACGAGGAGAAGTGCCGTCGAAAATAGTGGGAATGTTGCCTAATGTTACAACAGTTAGTTTTTTAAGACGGCAAGTGGCGATGGTGTTTTGACAGATTTATTTTTAAATTTATTCTGACCATTTACCTATGATGAGCAACTGTGCAAATAATCAATGTAGATAATAATCAGTGCAGATACGTGTAAAATGTGTCGTTATGTAACATTAATAATATTGTATTTAATTTAATTTGTGATTTAATATTTTCACTGTAGTTTCCATGTATTATAGATAAATTATTTCAAGATACAAATCAAGTAAGATATGGTTACGTGCAAAGATGTAAAAAATGTGACGACAATAATAATTCAGACAAAGCTATAGACTTTAACAAATAAAAATTTTAGATAATAAATAATAATTTAAGATAACGATAACAATATCATATAAAAATATCCGAAATCGACATCATCTTGTCTCTAAAATCAAGAATTAGAAATAAAGGATTAGAATTTAAAAAAAAATGAAATCACAGTCGTAACTGTCACACCTGTGGTCACTTCTAATAATTCAATAAACGATTTGGAAATTCAAACAAAACTTAGAACGAATGGTTACCTACACCACACTTGAAGCTATTACCGTTACTGCAGGCGCTAGTACCAATCACCCTTAAAAGTTTCATTGACCTCGACAAGTGCCAATGCTTTCTTGCGTGTGGTGTGGCCTGCTAGCGTACACAGATTTAATATTTTTTCTCTATTTTTGTGATTGTGACGTAAATTTTTATGTCAACGGTTTTTATAAAAAATATATATTTTTTTATTCAATTGACTTAAAACGGAGTTTGTCAAATGATTCACATTTTACACGTAACATTTATAGTATTAAAAAGGTAAAATGATTGCTTTATAATTTGATTATCAATATCCAATGCACATTATTTTTTCAATCGACTAAAAAGGGAGGGTTTGTCAAATGATTCGCATTTTATACGTAACATTTATAGTATTAAAAATAATAAATAATTGCTTTATAATTTGTTCAATACCAATTTTTTTTTTCGAATTGTGTAGTTGCTCAAATGCACGTTCTTACACTATATCAGAGGATACACATTATCAAAATTGTAAGAAACTTATTAACTTTTTCATCTAACCCATTTTACTCCAATCCCCATCTTCTCTTTTCATTATTATAAAATTCTATCTAATCTATCTAAGATTAAAGATGTTGTTTCATCAGTGAATTCTTGTAAAGAAGATAAATTACAACTATTACCATAAATACATATGTATACCTATAGGTATCAAAACTATGTCATCTTATTTAATATTATTTATCTTGAGCCCGTTCAATACGATACGTGATTCGATTTCACATAGAAAGGAAAATATTTTGTTTGTAATATAATAAAGTTGTTGCTATTTATTTTTATTTTTTATCCCAGGTTACCTATTTCATAAGTAATTAGTATTTAGCCATAAATAATTGTGTTAACTATTAGCAATAATTTTAATTATTAAACAAATAACCAGTATTTCATGTATTAGAGGAGAAAACCATTTTTTTCAACGCATTAAGTTTATAACACCTTTTGTAAATGTTTTAAAAAAAATTAATCATTTTGAAAATAAACTCTTGTACCATAAATTTTATTATTCAGTCCTTAACTTCCAAAAGTTAAAGTAGTTAGTACCTATCATCATAATTATTACATTAATCCCTAAAACACATACAATAGATGTTCCAGGATAAAGCAAAAGTTTAAAATACCTATTTGAAATATAGGACTTATACAAACATAGGTTGATCAATAGACATATATACAAACGATACTTACCGTTCGATCTATTTTAAGTTGCAGTAACCTTCGACTTTATCCTGTAACTATTTACGTAGTACGACTACTAAGTCTTCATTGTTATCACTGTATTCCTTACTTACCTATATTTCAAAATTTAATATTACCTCTCCAAATACATTTCAAAAATAGCGAAAAATCAATAAAAAAAACCAAGTTTTATTGGGTCATTCCAAATTGCCGGAAATTGACACGCATGATTATTTAGATTCAGAACTGATAAATTATGTGCAAACATAACTGTAACAAAATAATTTAATTCACATCAAATCAAAAAAAATCATATTCTTTCATTCATATCATATCATTTCATTTCTTTAAATACTAAAGTGATTATATTACGATTTTTTTATGAAATGAAAGAATGGCAAATGGACCTTGCTCTTCAGTAATATGTTCTGCTGGTAAAAAGTGCATGAAACCTTAATATTCTCAAACCTAGAGCTAGACTAAATATAATTGTAACTTCAATAATCTCATTAATAATCCTACATACCAAATTAACTCTACCCACTTGTTTTTATTCAAATAGTCCTTCCATTCTTTACCTAAGTCACTTACAACTGACTACTTCATATCTCTACCATTACCTATATAAATAATCTTGTACTAGAACTTAATTCACCCTTGAAAATAAAGATGGTCGGCGAGTCCGAGGGCAGTGGTCTTAGACGGCGAGGCTACGGAGCGAGGGGCGGCGGTTGCGCAACGCATTACAATAACGCGACATTACGTGCCGGTACACGTACCATGCTGCTGCGATTCCAGGGACATCTTTATCTTTAAAGCGAAGCGCGGAAAGTTCAACCAAGCCCTCATATAGCTACCTAAAATTTGGATGGCCAACAGTATTGTGTGCCACACTGTGTAACCGGCTATACTTAAACGCGACGCGGACATCTCAGTCCTCAAGGGTAGCAACGCATTTGTGGTTAACCTTAGGTACGCAGTAATCGGACGCAGGGTTGATTGCTACTGTCCATGGGCGGCAGTGACCACTTACCAACAGGTGAATTGCATGCTCGTTTGCTACCTTTACACCATAAAAAAACCGTAATTCTAAGTCTAATTTCAGTTTCGCAAGGCATTTTAGAGCCCTGGTTACAAATTATGGTGAAATGTACAATCTGTACCTGGATTGAACATTCGAGAGTCGCCACCGCCGGATGCGGCGTGGATCATCGCCATCCTTAAAAATTATTATCAGGTGGAGTTATAACGTCTCGTACAGTTAGAACGGTAATCGCCACGGAGGATTATGGGGGTAATCCTCCGTGAAGCAATTCTTGTGTTAGGTTTGGAGAAGCGAGGTCACGGGCTACATTTACACACAAGACGATGATCTTATTGCTCAGAGGCAGTGACGCTTCTGTGTTCAATCTAAGGTACGATTCAATTACACTTGGGGTTGATTACTCCTCGTTTGCTACCTTTATGCGGCAAAAAATACGTAACACGTTTTCACATACAATGATTTTGTTAATTCAATAGTTACATGTGACATATTTATGAAAATGTAATATAATAATATCTGATATCTGCGTCTTTATCATTTGTGTTATATTAGTCATGGTTTCGAAAACTTTTTGATCATTTCCAGCTAATGCGATCCTGGCAATATTTTATCAATTATAAAAGCGTTGCTACCTTCCTGATCCAACTACACAAGTTTTACTTCTGATGATCTTATTTAGTAAGATTTACCAGAAAATCATTCTGAGAAGATTCTTATAATCGTCTTAACTTAATATCACTCTCAATTGTTTTATCCTAGATAAATAGTCAATGTGGGTACACTACATACCGTGCCCGGAGTGCGGGGTCATACGCCGACGATTCGGGGAACGCTGATTTTACACCTATTGTGATATTGTCGATGCCACTAATATTCGACGGGGTTTGCGAATGTGCTGTAGGTACTGATAAAGGGTTAACTCTTCCGGCGTCCTTATCCGAGGATATTTATCACGTTTGTAAAAGCAGGCTCTAGGATTACAAGCAAATGATACTGTTAACAATAGAATTGGTAAAGTTTACTCGTTAAAAAATTTGGGAAGAAAGAGTAAGAAGTACAATTTTAATAATATTTCGTCGTCACTTAATGTTACTACTACTATAACTAAGTAATTTTCAAATAATTAACAAGGATCAACAACATTAAACTAAAATAATATATAGCCTTGTAGATACTATGCATGTTCACCCACATGCATATCCGTACATGGTATTCTATCTGTTTTTGACTTTATCTAAGCTAGGCCTGCACTATTTACTCTGTACTTATAGTGTCCTAAGATATAGGACACCTGAAATATGAGAATCGCGATTCTTGATTCTTTATGTGACGTAGCTAAAATCTTCTAAAACGAGTTATTTATTAAATGCACTTTAAATACTTCCCTTATCTCAGAAAATTATAGTTAATTAAAACCCTATAAAGATCTACATACATGCAATTTATTGATAAGCACAGATGTACTCGTATAATGACATACCGTATCGGTGAAGTAGGAAATAAGAATGCAAAATGAGTATATCATACACAATATGGCGCGTTTAAAACAAGAAGTTGACTGGAAAAGTGATTCATACAAGAGCAATCGTGCTTTACTCGACCTAGAGACGAACCTGAATACTATTGATCTAGAACAAGTTACGTAGGCTATTATGCCAGTCGCATTATTGTAATGCGAATGATGAAATTTATCTACAGGTCTGCATTTATTGTACACTTTTTATGTAGGTAACATACTTCTTAGGTTGTATCAATAATTTTATTTAGGTTTGAAAACGCATATAGATTTCAACGTGTATTCCTTATTATGTTGATTTTAAGGAAGGTTTTTTCCTTAATTAACCCCGATATAAATCCTACCAAAAATAATAATCAAATACTACGACTAAAATCAATTCCCGAATATGAAAAATGTCACAAATCATGCATACTTAAAAAATGTAATCAATTTTTAAATATTGCTCTAAAGGAGTAAGTGTTAATTACCTCATTTTTTAATTACCTCTTTTGAACACAGTGTATTCATTACTATCCATATACATGAATAAGTAGTTTTTACTAAAGATTTCGTTTAGGTCAAACATATTTCTAGTAAATCGTGATATTTAACGATAAAAGAAACTCAACGGATCAGAATAAGATAGCAATCCTCATCTAGACTAAGATAAGCCGCAACCGTTTTCTATTTTACAACAAATGCGTAAACCGAGGCTTTATTGCCGCCTTGCCTTGCATTGCATACGATTCCAATGACTCAAAGTAACCCGTATGTACGATTTAAATAGATTTTCCCACGCCAAAACGCGTTTATTACGGTTATTTTGTGTACTGTATCAATAATGTTATTTATTCATAGATTCGAGAAACAAATATAGATTTTAATGTGTACCCCCAGTTATTCTCAAAAGATTTTTCTTCGAATAATCCTGATATAAACCCTATTAAATAATTAGTGAAATATTACGATTAAAAACAATTCCCAAATATAAAAAATGTCACAATACATGCATACAAATATAATTCAGTCAATCTGTGCATTTATATACTTGTTTATTGGAATTTAAAAAAAGTGATGGTATTTCTGACGATGCTAAAAACTTAGTGTAGTACCTACATATAATAAATTGCTCCTTATTATTGATCGTGTGCTGTCTGAAGGAGGTGTCAGGAGTCTCCGAAATCGGCGTGTTTGTATGAGAAGAGTTATGAAAGTGGAAGAAGCTAGGCAAGTAT
>DWNR01004488.1:0-10844 GCA_018250455.1 Polygonus leo
TAAATTGCTTCACGGAGGATTATGAGGGTGGCGGTGGTACCTCCCCGGTCGAACTACATGAGTTCTACCACCTAGCTAACATTCGGTCCACTTTTTTATTTTCTCATTAAAAACAAAATACAACTTATTTTATAATAATTGCTGTACCAATTTACGTTGCCGTAGAGTTGTAGACATTCAGTAGCCGTCGTATCTTGTCATGATTTACATAAGTCTCCACGCGTTTTCGTTACGACATGAATAAAATATTACGCCTCTTTGATTTGATTCGGAACGCCGCATGAATTCATAATCCGAGCGATTATACCGTAGTACTACGGATAGAAAGTCTCCTTTCGTTTCGATGCTTATAAGTCTGTGGATTCTCTCACCACGTGTGTGTGCGTGTGATATTGTGTACTAGATGCGTGCCAGCCGGTCGGACCACCGAAAATGGTCACTTTATCCACCTTTCCAATTTTATGACCCGTGATGGGTATAGATATACATGCAATGGGTTTTTATGATGGGTGTCGTCAATTGTTGTTAACAGTGCATATAGCCGCAGAGCTCATGATACATTTAGAGAAGGTGTTTTGCCCACGTTGAAATAATAATAAAAAAAATAAAAAACACTTCTGGTGAACTTGGAATGAAGTGTCTTGTAGAGATCTTGCGATTATTTGGCTACTAAATTCTATTTAATTTGCAAAAAATATATATATATATACCCAAAAATATACTTTCGGCATCCTAAATGTGTTTTTCAAATTATTAAAATATGGTATTCCTGAGGTTTTTTTACCGTATAAAGGTAGCATATGATCATGCAGTCCACTTGATGGTAAGTGGTCACTGCCGCCCATGGACATCAGTAATTATTCCCAAGTACAATAAGATCATATCTAAGTTTGATCACAGATGCATTGCACCTCTGAGGACTAAGATATTCGCCTCGTACATAAGTATAGCCGGCAACCACGCCTCTCCAAACCGAAACACAAAAATTGCTTCACAAGTTCACTAAACGAGTTCTACCACCTGGCAAAGGTTACTCCATGTCTGGGTAACGAACACATTTTTGTATTTTGTCGTGGCCCTACGGCACGGCGATGACTCTTACGGCACTCTTTATGATAGAGCTAAGATTTCTCTATCCTTTTAATGGAAGAGTTCCGCTACCCAGGATAATGTTACGGTTTCTGAATAAAACGGTAATTACTAGGTAATGTCGTAAGAACCGTATTAATGTTTGAAGTAATGGTCTATTGATATAACCGTTAGAAATTTTAATTCACTCCTTCAATGAAATATTGTATTTAGTATTGGTTTAATCATTCACAAAAGTGACTCATCTGCCATGTGGTTAATTCGTGAGAGCATTAAACGTAGAAAGATCATAAAAACAACATGAGTAGCATTCTAAGGCTCTACACAGACGGCATATATTTTGTACGATTAAGTTCCAAGCAAAAATCAACAAAATGAGCAGACTTAAGAACGTCGTGTGCGTTTCTGCGTACAATTACATAGGTCGTGTTTTGATAACTGAAAAGTGCGTCACGGCTAGTCTGTCGTCTGGTTTGGCCCTAAATACATTTTGTTACACGAGTAACACGATACGTGTGATAAAGTAGTCTGATGGTTTACTACTTCCTCGTCGCGTAGGAGTGAGACTTCGTTGATGAGCCAGTTCCAAGTACTATTGTCGCTTTATGAACCGCGAGTGACGCTGTTTGTGTTGCGAGTTTATTATTTGGCTTCTGATATATTGTCAGTTTTGTTTATTTTTGGGGGGTTTAGGCAGGTTACATTTTAATCCTCATCGCAAGACGTTATTGTCCTAATGATGAGTGCGGTCTCCTATTGAAATGAGGATTTAGGATTTAGGCGCTGTCCAAGTGCAAATGGTGGACTTTCAAGCCTTTTCAGTTTATTTTTATAAGCTCTTAGGCCTGTAGGTTTTTTCACAATGTTTTGATCCATTCCATTCCATCTTTCAGCCTTTTGAATGTTCCACTGTTGGCTCCTGTCTGCACTGTTGGTTCTGAGTCCTGGGATTTTAACTTTTTATTACTGTTTTCATGAGTTTCTGCTATAGAAAATTATAAATTATTATTTTGATTTCGATGAATTGCAATTGTTTTTTTTCGATTATAATTGTGACTACCTAAACTTCTTACTATTTGCAGTAAAATTTTCCCAAGCGACAATAGCTTTGACGTTCAGAAGAAAAAAAACTGTTGATTTTGATGAAGTAAACGAACTTAGGTTTTCATTTTGTCGAAGATTTTGTAGGGTTGTATGGTTATATATCCAACATAATACTGATTTGCGAGGCAGAATGTCTACTCCACAAAATGTATACTTGACGCAAAATGAGCACTTTGTAAAATGAACAATTCTTCAAATGAGCATTCGCAAAAAGACTACTTGCACTAATCGCTTCAAGATCGTTTCTTAGTTTCGAAAAAAAGCAGACTTTCGCATTCACAAAATCAGTACGCACAAACTCAAGGGTAACCCGGGTCGTCGTACAATGCTCTACTACACTGTACAGTACTATACACCAGTGAGTGTACGCTCCGCGGAGTGGCGAGTGTGTGCAGACGTGAATGAAACCCGACACCCGGCGGGACTCGTGGACTCGTGTTGTGGCGCTGTTGGTGGGATTCATAACTGCCCGGTTTATTGTCCGTCGCCCGCTTTCGGGATGAAGGATTTGGTATATGTGGATTGTAATTGATGTATTGATGGATTAAAAAGGTTCGAACAACGTTTTGTTTTAATTGAAGTTAGCAGCAGACGTGATAAGCGACAGTAAGTCGCTCACGACAAGTTTCAATACTAACATTGTAAGTTAGTCCTAGTGAATCACAGATTGCGTATAAACAACTGCCTAGCGAGTTATCAAGGGAAATAAACATGGCCGAAGTATCGCCATGGATGAACTATAAAAATAATGTGGATTGTACCATCAACTTATTCTTTCAACGTCTTTTTTTCCACAATGGTACAAAGAATATTTAGTGGAGGGCGTTTACATTGTTGATAATTTACCCTGAATTAGCTTACAGATAGGGGTTATAGATATAGATAATTATATAATAGGGAATTATATGTCCATATAAATAACCTACATAACAATGAAACAACAAACAAACGTACAGTCCACCTGCTCATCATTCATTCATTGCTGCTGGGGGACATCGAACTTGAGAGTGTATTATGTACATTCGTAAACGAAGTTGTGCATCCGACGTAGTTAATTGTACATTAATGTCCAGTGACACGAGTAGTCTCGTGTCATAGGGGTGCCAATTTTTTTTCGGGCTGATTTAAATGATGTAAATAGTAGTTTCATTGACACTTTCGAATCGAAATCATCATCCGTTAGTAATGAGTGTAGGTAAGGAGACGAAAGTTTGGACGAAACTGCGAATGTAATGTTTGCGGAATAGACTCCTTGAGGTCGACCACAAATACGTGACTACCTAAAGGTACATATAAAAGGCACCCATGAGGTAAAAGTGACCTCCTAGCCCCACATAAAAATAAATAAAATAAGGTGAAAACCAAACATCTCTTACATGTAAGTTTCATTTGTATAGTGTTTGCATGTGTGTGTCTGTGTGTGCGTTATGGGTGAGGGTGGGCTTAATAAGTGCTAATGGTTTGGATTGAAGCTGGGTTACATTTGAGAGCGTTAGAAAGAGACAGATGTCGGAAAGACGGTGTAACAATTTAGTGTTGATGCGTTCAAGTACAGTTAGTGTAATGTGCGAGTGAATAAGAAATAATGCAATAGCTAATGATAATGAACTTATCGTGTAATCGTTATAGATAATAACGGAATGTTTATAAATATTTGTGGAACGCATTCCTGTATTTTATCTAGATTCTTCTTAGGTGCTCGTCATCAAATTGTTCCATATGCTATATTTGCTATTTTTCCATATGTTATATTTTGCCAGGCGATAGAACTCGTGTAGTTCGACCGGGGAGGTACCACCGCCACCCTCATATTCCCCGTGAAGCAATTAATTGTGTTTCGGTTTGGAGAGGCGTGGTTGTCGGCTATACTTAAACGCGAAGCGAACATCTGTGGTAAACCTCAAGTACAATACAATCGAACTCGGGGATGATCTCTAATGTCCATGGGCGGCAGTGACCACTTACCATCAGGTGGACAGCATGCTTCTTTGCTACCCTAAGACGATAAAAAAAATAATACCATATTAATTTTAAATAACTAAGGTCAAATTAAGCACTTGGATTGTACTTAATTCTGATGTCCAGAAGTATCCGGATTCGATCACCATCTAGGCAAATATCTGATTGTTAAATTTAGATTCTATTCTGGGTGAGAGGTGATGGGTGTGATTCTATTCTGACACTGGGTAGTTGTGTACTTATCTTAGAATGTTCATGGTATCCACGATATAGGGAATCTCAATACTAGGACACCTGAGCGTCAAAATTAATATTTGTTTTAGAAACACATTTTCACCCTTTACCTTGGGTTATTTTTTTCGGGCTGGGAACAAATAATTTATATATAGCATCTTATACTGGAGGTGGTCACTATACCTAAGATTGGAACTAGGATCGATCATAGTTATAAATGGCTATCGTTCTGTACGATACGGTCGTCAGCTATTAAAATATTGTTGCAGTTAACATCCATCTCAATGATAACTTTAGGAAACAAGTAAAACTAATATATTATTAAATGACTCGTAAAATATTTTAGTGCAAATTGGACAATAGTCTAAGAACTAGTCGGACAATGAATTACCGAAATAGCGACCGGAAACATCGAAGCGCACGTAGATCTGATAGTCCGTATGTCCGCAATAAACGTCTTTGTAGTTGGCGCAGTTGCGCAAGGGAATATCGCTGGGGACGAGTATTGGTGGTGATATTTGACTGTAAATCAGTTAATTATATTTTAATATTATAATGGATGCTACTTACCAGCACTTGTTACTGATCCTAGTACGACTGAATAGGTTGACAACAAATGAAGTGCTACCCTTAAAAACTATGATGTTTTCTCTAAAACCGAATTGCAAGAGGTTGCTACAATGGGCCGCGATGGTGGTAATATCTCCGTGGACAAACTAAATGTGCCCAATTTGAATACGGTCGTTTGCTCATTATTGACTTCTATCTTATTATATCTTCGGCATGATATAATATGATATGATATGATTAGATATAGAGGTTAGATTTTTCCAATTTTGCTTTTCAGTTTTGATGAATATTGTTAAGTTGCTATTAATAACTACTAGCCGGACAATGCATTACCGAAAACATCCAGGCGCACGTACAATCTGATCGTCCGTATGTCTGTAGCAAAACCGTCTTTGTAGTTGACGCAGTTGCGCAAGGGAATATCGCTGACGAATGGGATATGGATAAACAACTACACCGTATGGTTTTGCTCTGGTCATAACTGACATAGAATCAATGAATGGTGTATTTTTTTGTATAAAGGTAAGTACGAGCATGCAGTCCACCTGATGGTAAGTAGTCACTGCCGCCAATGGACATTTGTAATCATACGTTGAAAATCGTACCTGAGGTTGATCACAGACCATTGAGGGCAAGCACTCCTTTCCACACAAAAATTGCTTTATGGTGGATTATGAGGGCACAGGGAGGAGATGGTCCTCGCTGTCCCCTCCCTCTCTGGTTCAACTACAAGAGTTCTACCACCGCATGTCCGCAGTAAACGTTCTTTGTAGTTGGGAGAGCGTTGAGCAAGCGTCGATTACCCCTGAAGAAGTATGGAATACGGTGTTTGCTATAACAAATTGCTATCTTTTTGTGATGTCTAATTGAGAATCAAGCGATAGTGTTGAATTTGAATCTGAAATAGATCGTTAAGTTTTTGTTGTATCTTTCTTTCTTCTTAAGTATCTGGTTAAATAGTAGTAAATATTAAACCGTAGTAATTTTGGAAATAATCAAAATAGAATGAGCAACATTCATACAGTACCCGAAGTCATTTTGGGAAAGTAACAGAGTGTGTAAGTTATATTGATTAAATTTTGTTTTTTTTTTTCCGTTTTGAAAATTGTATTACATATAACGCAATAAAATAAATATTCAACGTCTTTTATTCGTGAAATTCGTATTCCTAAATTCTAGTGCTAAAACTTTCTCAACATTCATTAAACAACGGTAAAATAAAGTAAAATCAGATACAGTTTACGCTATTGCACCATCAAAACATTTTTATCGATTTATTACTGTTTCGACTGTAACTAGACGTATTGGTGTTCGCAACTTCCACGCAACAATATCCATCTATCAGACACGCAACGGTATGATTTGCATGAGGGTTTTGTTAAATAATTCGATTTAACTTTGCAGCCACGATCCTGTTGTGGTAGCATGCTCGTTTATTTTACGCTTTTCCGGGAAGTAAAACTATACCTATCCGAGGATTTTCGCAATCATTTAAGCAGGATGTGCTATTTATCATAATATTGTATCTAGTTTCAACCAATGCTTTCGATACTGTGATGCGTGGTATGAATGTTTTATCAATACACATTTAGTTTATAAACGATAAATTAATTTGAAATTGATACATTGTATTAAATTGAATACATTGAAGTTGAATTGTAAGAAATTGGTCAACATGTAGTTTTTCTTTGTTTGGGATTAGTGTTCTTCGGGGCACTATTTTAGGTCACTAAGTATAAACCGTTAATAACCCATTTTCCTTTACATGTTTCTTGTAAGAATTTATACTAGCAAGTTTTACTATTCTGAAGTTACGGCAGTTAAATTACTCATCGGTGTAATGTAGAATAGCAAATAGTCTCAGCTGGGTAATATCGTTACTATTAGCTTCAGTGTTTCGCGAAAACACGTTAAACGCCGTCTATTGTTTTACGATATGTACACAGTAGTAACAATTTGTTACGTGCGCAATTCAAAATCTCATTAGAAATTTTACCATCATGTAGAGTAAACATCTTTTAACAAAAGCTTTTACTTTGGTGTAAAGTATTTTTGATGGAGTTGTAGATTTCATCGAGTAGTTAGAGAGGCTATTAATAAAGTAAGTACACAAGTAATTACAAGTAATTATAGGTAGGTTATTGTAATAGGTATTTCGTAAAATATTAAAATGTAATTCTAACTTTAATACCTCGTTTATATTTTCTGTAAAGTTGATACGGTTGATTTCAATAAAGTAGTTTATTGAAATTAGTTGTGACGTAATGAACCTTGGATTTAGTTTAAGGTAATCGCTTGAGTTGGAAATTTAGATGTTGATTAAGACTATTGGAATTAATCACAATATCGTTTTAATGCGTCTTTAAACAGCGGTGTTCTTGTTACACAATAGATTCTGTTTTTATGTATTCCATAAAATAATATTGTTATGGATTATGTCGCGTTCGACTAATACTCTAGATATTTTAGTGAGGAAAATGTAATATATGGCCTTCTACAGTTCCATTTAAATTGTGCTTTCCCATTACAGTTTTCTTTCGATTAAAGTTTTTTTTTATAATAATATAAAGCTAACAAACCCGCTTGTTGGTAAGTGGTCACTGCCGCTTATAGAGATCTCGTAGCAATCCAAGTACAATTGAATCGTACCTAAGGTTGACAACAGATGTGTTGATACCCCCAGGGACTAAAATAACTGGCAACCATACATTTCCAAAACAAAACGGTAAAGTCGCCTCAGGGAGTATTATGAAGGCGGCGGTCATGCCTCCTCGGTCGAACTGCGAGTGTCTACCACCTGGCATGGTGCTATTTAGTCCAACTTGTAAGATACTTTGGGGATCCGACCCTCAACCAGGGCTTACTATACGACAAATAAATAAAGCAGTACCTAGTAGTTTACATATGAACGTCAAACAATCATATCCTCTTTCATCCATATCCATATCATAATGGGAAGCAGATAAAACTGTAAACAAACTGATTGATTAATCTATCCATATTGATGACATCATCGAATGCATTCTATTCTACGATTTGATTGATTTCTTGAATCGTATCGTTAGATTTATTATTAAATTGTATTAGATTGTCGTAAGCACTATTGTTGATCACGTTTTTGTTACGTACATAGTTGTGGACATTCACTTTAATAAGTTAATTTTAACTTTGTTTTCTTGTTTTAATGTTTTCTTAGTTGGTTTTTCGAAATGAGTGTAATTGGTTTTGTTTGTCGGATAATCGTTAGATCTTAGTTTTAATAATACAATATGGATAGTCACTTACTTTCATTGTGGATATCCATGTAATTTTTGATTTAAACTTTTTTATTAACTAAACCAATTCGGGTTTAGGCATAAATCACAAGTGAAAAACAATTCGCTCCAAAATGCATCAGCATCAGAATTCCTTTCTAGGAATCTTTTAAAATCCTCTAGTTACTGCGAATTCAATTTTTCAACTTTAGAACTGTTACAGGCGACTGCCTAATCTTGATTTACTTTTTAGTCTGTGAAAATACAACAATTTGTTATAAAATTTACTTATTATACAAATTTGTCGAAAGTTTTGTGCGACGCGTGTGTCACATTTTGTGCGATCAACTCCGCGTGTGTGTGCTCTAGTAGGCTCTGTAGGGCCTTATATAATAGATACAATGTCGATTTCGTATAATATTAAATCGTTTCGTAGTTTCGTCTTAGTATTTTTTCGTATTTTTAGTTTAGTGTTTTCTATCAGTCATAAAACAGCGAAATCAAATGATATGGTAACGTACGTGTGTTTGTAACGTGGGAAGGGTAAATTTGATCATTTATTTTTATTCGGATGTAATATGGTACGGATTATGATAGGTGAACATTTGCCTTGTTTTAGGTGCATGTGAAAATCGATTAGCATCAACTTGCGTAAGTTATAATTGAAATTAATAATATGAAATGCAAGTAACTATAGAATATTTAATTACTCTTTATTTTCAGTAAAATGTATTATGTTTACGATTGTTTACAAATTGAAAATTATATTGTTTCTTCTTATGTTTCCCTTTGCCACTCATCACCCTACATAAAGCGACTGCTGCGTCGTCAAAACCACTAGAACTGATATAATTAATTTATGAGCTCCACATAGCCGAGAGCTCTACGTATCATTTGTCAAAGTCAGCTTTACTTTTTAATTTCGTCGAGAAGTGGTCTAACCAGTATGTTTGTCGTTTATTTTTTTGCTCAAAATTTGATCTAGGTATTTGACACTAGTTGCTTAACGTATTTATAGCGACGATTTAGATTTGTTAATGCCAGTTATGGAACTCATGTAGTTCGATTGGGGAGCTACGATCGCCCCCCTCATAATCCTCAGCAAAGCAATTGTTATATTTTTTAAAAAAGCGTGGTTAACGGTTGTACTTACAAACGAGGTGAACATCTTAGTCTGCAGGGGTAGCAACATTGTTAACCTCATGGTTTTATTACAATATCCATGGGCGGCAGCGATTATACTTGGCACTTTGGCACTTACCATCACGTGTACCGCATGCTTGTTTGCAACCTATATACGATAAAAAAACGCTCTGTAGCAACAAAATTCCATCGATATGGTCATAGGTAACATGCTCAATGGCACACGGGCGGCGTAGTCAACGGAGCCTTGTTACTAAGTCTCCGATGTCCGTTCGTCCATCCGTTCGTCAAAAAAATATATAATGAAATGAAATGAAATTATTTATTGCACAATTATGTTAATTACATATACAACATACTTAATTAATACCGGTATAGCAATATTTATATATTAAGTTTTTTTTTTTGGATATTGTAGTGTTTTGTTGGTGTGCGGAGCAGTTTATCGCGATAACGCGTTGGGGACACCTAACACTTACTACCTCGTGAACCGTAATAAACTATCTTGTTTCAATATATTTGAACGCTATGATGGTATCTATTACTATTTATTATATATTACTAGCTGACCTGCGCAATTTTGTTTGCATCGTATAAGAGAGGGTGGGTCAAATTTTCCCCGTTTTTGCAACATTTTTCGTTGATATTCCGTTCCTATTGGTCGTAGCGTGATATTATATAGCCTTCCTCCATAAATCGGCTATCTAACACTGAAAAAAATTTTCAAATCGGACCAGTAGTTCCTGAGATTAGCGCGTTCAAGCAAACAAACAAACAAAAGAACTCTTCAACTTTATAATATTAGTATAGATATTTAAAATTATCCTTGACATTACTTATACTTGTCAAGCACTTTTAATAACGCAACAAAACCAAATTTTATGGCAGTATGGTGGTATCTATTTCTATCTATTATATATGTATAATGGTCCTATTACAAGATAACACGTTATTGAAACATACTGCATGACAGAGAAAGTAGGTATGTGTCAAATTTCAAGAGCAGCAAAGAATGCACCGCGTAATATGATGATGCTCGTGGCGCCGCGGTCACCGAACCGGTCCGACTCGCAGGGTTCCGGGTTCGATTCCTGGCCTGATTCTGTTGACATCTTTAAATGAAAGTAGGTATGGATATGGATACATAAATCTTTAAGTGGAAAAAGTTAATGATGAATTTAAATTTCTGTTCTGGGTATGATTGATTTGTTGTGAACCTTTTCAAAAACTTTTCCTCATATCCCCATCATGGGCATCAATGGGGATGAGTGAACAAAATGTTCACCAATCCCCATTGATGTGGAATTTCAATGGGGATTTGTGGAAGAACCCTTTTCATGGTGCCCTTGAACAAGGAATCTTAGTGTTAGGTAAGATTGTAAATTAGTATTTATTTATTAAAAAAAAAATAAGTGGTTTTAGATTTACGTAAAATACGATTAGGCAACAATTTTAATTGTTCCGTTTTTGTGGTAATCTAACCAAAAATAC
>DWNR01004489.1:0-10843 GCA_018250455.1 Polygonus leo
AGAGAAATAATTTTTTTTTATGCCCATATCCATCGTATTTAGTATCGTTTCTCATTACTTTTTGATCACCCCTCGTACATTTATAATTTTATACATACCAATTAATGCATCTTCTTTATCCATACCCAGCAAATTGACATCATTTTTAAAAGCAGCATTTTCAAGTAGCAACACCTGAGCCTCACTCCATGTACTGCTGTATGTAATTTCGCTCATGTTTTCTAAAACCTAGGTATATTGCAAATGTTATAAATTTATAATCATAAAAAATAATGATAACATTAATGAATACAAGCTGAAATCAAAGCACAAAACTTTATTTAAGAGACTTTTAAATGACACTACACTTTCTATGACCATAAATTTTCAACAAATAAATTCTTTCAAATTCATCAAATAAATCTTCATTGTGTCATACATAATATAATGTAAATGAATTTCTACCCAGGTTTATAAGAAAGCTGTAAATCAGATATCTATAATAGATATTGTGTGACCATTTGTAAACAGTGTAGATACTTCGAAGTTACCACTGTAAATAAATATATTTATGTAGAGGGAAGAATATCCATTACTTACTTGGGCTAACATTTTCATATTTCTTTTTTTCAAGGCTTTCGCTTCCTCTTTCTCACGTTTAGTGATAGTGAATATACAATCTTCATAAATATCGCGTCGGTCAGTTTCGGGGACACATCGCCATATCTAATTAAATTAGAGAAAAGATTAGTCACAGAAATAAGTTATTAAAGAAACAACTGTAATTAGACAAATAAACATTCTACGCACCTCCAGATTACTAAACATTTCCTCGCATTTATAATATTTAGTTAATGAAGTCACCCGATCGCATGTCAATAGAAATTCTTCCAAATTTTCTCTATTCTTTTTGGTTTTTAATCTAAAAGCAAAAAATAAAGTTAAAGGCAGCCATATAAAGTTCTCGCTCAAACTATTTATTTGATCATTGCATTTTTTTTACCTCTGTTCTTCTCTTTCATCCTTCAACTTTTGCGTCTTGTAAGCATTGAAAGCCTGTTTCTTCTCATTAAGTTTCTTAAATGTTGCATAACGGGGATCTTTCGAGATAATCTTCACGCATTGTTCCCAAGTCGCGTTTGATGGTACATTCTGTGGAAATAAATGAATATATTTTTTAATATTAAGTGATTGAAGTGAAGAGTGGAGTGTTGACTGCATTTCAAAAAGTCAAGTCAATATAAAGCGAGTAAAAAAAATGAGGCAGCCATTTGCAATTTTGTCCTTAAAAATGGTAACCTAAAAAACCAGCAGCTTAAAATTGTATTTCACAAAATTGCCTGGTGTCAGATGCCAATCTTTTCCAAGTGGTAAAACTCGTACAGTTCAACCGGGGAGGTACCAACGCCACCCTCATAATCTTCCGTGAAGCAATTATTATGGCTGCTACCGATACATGAGGCAAATATGTTAGTCCTCAGGGGTAGCAACGCTTCTACGATCAAACTCAGGTATGATTAAATTGTGTTTGGGATCATTACTGATGTCCATTGGCGGCAGTGATCACTTAACATCACTTTGGCTGCATGTTCATTTGCTACCTTTATACAATAAAAAAGAAATGATTATATAAAATTTTTAACCGTGTGAACAATGTTACGCCATTCTGGTATTGTACATTACAATTATTAAACAATGCAATTCCAAATATGTAAAAATGAATAAAATGCAATTACGCCACTATGTTTATGGCAGCCTCAAATATTGTTTGCGAAACAACACCGGATCACTTACCCTGTCTTTTAATAGTTCTTTAAAAGCTTCAATGGCTTCTTTTTTATCTTTGTACTGCAGTTCAGGTATTGCATCAGAACTGTCTGTGCCATTTGTTTGTGGAGTTGCTATTTCATCAGGCTTAACTATAATAAATCAATTTAATTAGTAACTTATACAAAAATCGATACATTAAACTAACATAAAAAATAGTAATGAAGATAAACAAGGACTAGTTGACCAAAACTACTTAAAGTTGAATACCATTCCTTTACACCAAATACTAATACAGTCAGAGCTTAAATGGACTATAGTTTGTTCAGACACTATTATAGAATATAGTTGCTGTTGGCCCTACTGGTCTTTATAGCTTCACCAGGTTTATGACAAGCCAGTTAAGGGCTCAGCTAGGACAAGTCCTGGGCTAGAAGGGGCACATTGGGCTTAGAACTCAGTATTTCACCTTAATATAGGCCTCCTTTTGTGGAGATTGAGATGGTCTTAAGTTATCTCTTTCTGAAAGACGGTTGCAGCTAATCTAACGGCATCTCCTGTGAGATACAGAACTTGGCTTAGACAAGCAGCATTAATGGCGAAGAATGACGATTGATGGTTTTTTTAAAAAACGGAACAAAGTCCCCGCCATTGGGGACAGTGTGGGTAGTATCTGATGTGTACTGTTTTTGACTCATGCTGGACGGCGTTCTGAAGCGTAAAGGGGTCATAATAAATAGTAACATAATCTTACTTTCATCAGGTATTGGTATAGAATTTGTAAGTGCAGGATCGATGGCAGCCAATGTTTTTGCCATGGCTTGGTCCAAGGCTGAACTCCCAGGGGTGGATATGGCTGGCGATGCTGGTAATGGCACTTCTCCTGGTGGCACCTCCATACTCACGGCCCTATATGTACAATTTTTTTACTATTTACTTAAATCTCACATTTTACAGTGCAATTTCCATATGGAGTTTATTTTATTGTTACAATTATAAACAAATACTGAAAAAGTAATTCTTGAATACTTACTGAGCAGCTTCTTCAGCTGCAATTTTATCCTTTATATCCTGGAGTTCTTTTGGAATAACCCAACTTGATTCCTTTGTTTCTATATTGTGATAGTACACCCTACCAGCATCTGTTGTATACTCTTTCCAAACACAGGATGAAAGTAATTTCTGTAAGACAATACAAAATCAATTGGTATATCTATATTTTGTTTTTAAAATTATATATATTATTAAAATGTGTGTAAAATTGAACATATTTTATATACAGAAATATATATGAACTAGCTTTTGCTCGCAACTTCGTCCGCGTAGAAGTCGAAAACCCGTTGGGGGTAGAATTTCAAAAAATCCTTTCTTAGTGCTCACTTAGATCATGAAAGGAACCCCAGTACCAAATTTCAAGTTTCTAGGTACAGTAGGTTCGGCTGTGTGTTGATATGTCAGTCAGTTAATCAGTTTTGCCTTTTATAAATATAGATACATAAGAATAACAATTAAATGCTTATTAATGAAAATAATATGAATTTTTTGAATGAATGAAAGTATATAATTTATTGCATATTGTGAATTCTTTGTAATAATTAAATGTATGAGTATGAATGCTATGAGAAAAAGGTTGCAGAGAATAATAAATTGTTAGTATATTATATCCAGTAAATAATTCTTGTAAAAGTTTTGTATAGTTGATAAGAGAAGGCAGTACAATGTTAACGGAGCTGTGAATCAAAAGCCAAATTACGAATTAAAAATATACTGGTCAATTCTAGGCTACATTAACAACACAATGTGATAAAAATACCTCTGCTGGGGTCTTCAGATCATCTGGTTTTTCCCAAAGACTCTGCTTTGTCACCGAGTTGTAATAATATGTACGTCCATCTGGAGCCTTATGCTCTGACCAGGGGCTTGTTTGATTAGCCAGTGGTGATATTTCTGGGGCTGGTGCAGTAAGTTCCTTGGAAAAATAAAAACAATATAAGAGTAAATTTATAGGTATACAATATGTTTATTATGCTATGATAATGAAGAGAAAAAATATGTAAAGGATAAACAAAACTAAATAAGTCTTTTAATGTAATTATTTAGTTTTCTCTTATGCAAATATATTATATCTATATAATCAAGTAAATTAAATTGATGTCAATCTGACAGGTATGGTTACTGTGATAATAATACATGAAAACTTAACATGATTTCCAAATAACATTCCATATTCTATCTTACATTATCAGCATACTTTATGTAGACTGTAAATTAATATCAAAGAGTCTTGCTTACAGGCTTGAAAGGTGGGAAGCCTGGTGGTGGCATAGAGAATGGTGCCAATAAAGGTGGAAATCCCATTGGAGGCTGCAATGCCATATTTGGTGGCATTCCTGGAACTGGGGGCAATGCAACAGGCGGAGGTATAGGAGGTGGCAGCCCACCCATCATTGGCGGGGGCAGTAGCGGTGTTGAGCCCATAAGACCAGGTGAACTGGTCCCTGTTCCCGTATCCTATAATAATAAAAATAAAGTCTTCAATAAAATAATAAAAATAATTAATTATGTAGTGTTAAAATTTAGTTAGCTTATCTTATCATATTATTTCGTAGTGAATAACATTAAATAACCTTAAGTTCAATACAACAACCCAAATAAACATAAGCAAAATTTACTATAGTGGTCTTCTACCCAATAGAGTATAACCTATGACAATCCCTTAAATGTTCATATTTTAAAATCTGTCAAATATTTTACCTATGTAGCTGAAAATGAGAGTATACAAAATGTATATTTGAAAAACTTTACATTCATCACACCGGTCTTATAACAAATAACTATTTAATTCAGCGCGCCACATTTTAGACGAAAAACGCGTTTAATAATGAGAACTCTGTCCAGGAGATGTCCAGATAGTTTCGGTGGAGTGTTCATACATTTGCTATATAATAAATCATATCTTTCTGTCACAAAGTGATACGAAAATAAGAAAATTGATTTAATGTAATATTCGAGCAGTGCATTTTGGTAGAGTAGACATGCCAACATGTTCGAGAATTGGAACTAACTTATTATCACAGAGAAAAACGCGATAGATTGAGGCTGACACTGATAATTATTTTTTATCCTATTTCATAATTTTATTGATGGGTTGTGGGTCAAATTAACAAGAAAGTTATATTGTAATCAAAATAATAATATAAAACTTACCATCGCCGGCGAAATTTAAAATCAATCTGTGGATCAATCTTTCTAAGTTTTACGAATCACGGAAAATAGAATCAAGTATTATGTTAATATTATTGTATTTCTATACCAATTTGTATTAAATTAAGAGACATAGGTTGGTCAACTTATCATTCAACAAATAGCTTGGTATTGGTATCAAATCATTAAAATGAAGAAAAGTTAAATAAAAGCAACCGCGTCAATGTCAAACTCACAGATAACTATACAAATAATTACGTCAAACTGCTAAGCTGCTGAGCCACAGATAACTATATATGTGCTAGCACGCTGACCACAGCACAGATCATAGATTATACACTTATATTAATAACTATATATGTACTAAGTACGTTACAGACTTTGAATAATTACAATAAATATTTTGTGTTACTAGTGTTAATACGACAGATTGCGTGCCTTTTACTTCGAATGTGTATGCCGCAAAAGCAAAAGTGTTTAGAGGAAACTGCTTTCAGTAACTGGACAGTCTATAAATATTAAAAATAAATAAAGTTCAAGATCATTGTTTCTTATTATACACAGTTTTACGAGGACTTGTCCAATTACTGAAAAAGGTCACGCAAGCCTAGTATTCTCTAGTAATTAATCAACCATGGAGATATAATTTTTAATAAGTTGGCAACCCTTTCGTCATAATGACATCATGAATGAAATTATTTATGTCATTGTCAAGTTGATTACTAAAATTAATATTATTGTTGCAATATATTACAAGCATTTCTAAGCATTTTTAAATACTATCTATTTATATTCAAACTCTTATCTCTGTGTGTCGTTCTGTTTAATATTAAATTAATTGATAGTCTCCGTTAAAATGTCGAGTACATCTCAAAAACACAGGAATTTTGTAGCGGAGCCCATGGGCGAAAAACCCGTTACAGATTTGGCGGGCGTCGGCGAAGTTTTAGGAAAGCGACTGGAAACTGCTGGTTTTGACAAGGTTAATAAAGCATGCCATCGTGTTTTTAATATTATTTCGTATTTCGTTGAAAGTAATAATCATCGATACTATTTTTTTTTAATTTTTGTGATGAGTAAAATATATTTCGATTCATATTGTTTCGGTTAAACTAGTAGAAAATAATGAAGTTTTTTATTTCGGTCTACTTACTACTTTATTTGCTTGCTAATATATTCACTCTAGTGGTAGATTTTAAATCATACATATTTGTATGCCCTGGGCTAGTATTTCCATAGTTGTTTAGAATTACTGTACATTTTGTTTATACAAATATATTGTAATTTTTTTTATATTACTTTCAGGCTTACGTTGTTCTTGGGCAGTTTTTGGTGTTGAAGAAAGATCGAGAATTATTTCAAGAATGGATGAAGGAAACTTGCAGCGCTAACTCAAAACAATCTGCTGATTGTTACCAGTGTTTAAAAGACTGGTGTGATGAATTTTTGTAAACATACTTTGTTTTCAAATGTGACTTCTCTAATAATTAAGTATTTTAAGAATAAATTCATGTACATACCAATAATTACTGTATAAAGTTACATTGATAAGACAATTAATCACTTTTTTCCTTATTAATATTAAAAGTATCTTTCTATTATAGCATTTTTTGTACTGTTTGACAATGGTATTATAACTTAATATCATACCAAATACAATTCTTGGCAAGTAATAATTATAATAAAACAATAATTAACAAATGCAGTTGTTTTTTTTATTTAGTTAAATTATAAGGGTCTCTGTATCACATAAATAAAATAAAAAAATATATAAGAATTTCTGAACAGGTATATAAAATGATCACTGCAGTTTCTATACATATGAGTCAAACTCCTGGAATAGCTCCACTACTCTTAGTGTTAATTGTGTGAATTATTTCAATCTGCTATAACTTTCATCCTCATTTACAACACTTACTTACACACAATTACACAATACATATAAGACCAAATAAAAGTTAAGAAAACAACTATTTATTTACAATATTGCTATATTTCAATTATTTTTAAATATACAATTATGTAGTATTTAATAATGTATTTACATATTAAAGTTTATGCTAACAATATAAAATTTGACGCTTTATTATCCCTTCTCTATTATCTATTTATTTATTCCCGGAAAAATACCACTATGTTGAGTTCTTTCATTATACATGTAAATCAGGCTCCTAAAACTAGAGTGGCTTAAGTACAATTTAGTGACTTTTGACTATATTTATTCAAAAGTGGTAATCTGATTCTAAGAAGCCTAAAATTGTCGTTCATCATAAAATTTATTGTGTTTAAATCATATAATCAATTTTACATGATTCTATAATACCAGATAACCATTTTTAAATTATGGACATAATAGGTCATAAGTCGCTAAAATGTAGTTAGGCCAATCTGACTGCAGCAGCATCAAATGAACACTAATTTAGGCAAATGTTCTTAAAAATATCACTTCACAGGCCCATAAATTGGCCATAATTTTCAGAATAGATGGCCAAGGCGAGTCCAAAAGGGTTCCGTACCAACACATACCAAAAATATTGCTTTTGTTTTATGGGGACCCACATTCATTTTTTTATTTTTAGTATTTGGCGTTATAATGTGATCAGTTTCGCATATTCTGTGCTAAAGACAACATCTACAAGTTACATTACAGTTTACAAGATAATTTTCAAAAACTGAAAGGAAAACTTGCTTGAACCAGCACCCTCTATTTTTTTTTATTTTTTCCAACTTTAAAATATTTTTTGTTATAGCAGCCATGACAATACATAACCTGTAAAATTTTCATGTGTCTATTTATTACAGTTCCTGAGATAAAAGCCAGTGATGGGCTGACAAACAGTAATAGGGTCCCACTGGCACTCTTTGGGTACAGAACCCTAATAACTAATAACCCAACTAAAAGAATCTTAAAAATTAATTGCATCAAAAACAAGATACCAACAGTAGACTTCGACAAAAAGCATTGCCACAAACGTTAACAAGCAACTCAAACCTCGTAAAGTATGGGAATGACATAAGCTGCAGAAAATACATTATTAATATTATGGCACTCCCCTACAGTATGAGGTTCAGGGGTAACACTAACGATAATGCTTTTTGTCTAAGCCCACAGAACAGGAGAAAGCATAACTTACAATTATAACTTGCGACATATGAACAGAGATATAGTATTACACTAAATATAGATTTATTTATAGAAAATTAAATTAACCACAAAATACATAGTATAATATTAAATCATTTAAGGATTTAAATAATATAATAAATTTAACATAGTATAATTTACAAGTGTAAGTTAACATAATCATTCCATGTTTCGCGGAACAGTTTTGAAGCACCATTTCGCTTACACAACCATCACAGCATATTACATACATACATAAAACTATAGAAGAATGTGGAAGTGTTTTCAACATTATATTTAATCAAGCTAAGAATACTACAAAGAATATGAAGAAAAATATTAGAACTCCAAATACTTTGAACATTAGTGCTCTATTGCCAGTGACTCTCTGAAAGTACTTTAGAATCTCTCTATGGCCTGCTTCAACATTCATTTCTGCTTCCTGAATATTTGCATCTATCCTGCCTATAGCTTCATCTTGTTCTTTCACCATATGTGCTAGCTGTTGGAATATACCACCCAATTCCACTATGGTACTTTCAATATTATGCATAGTTTCAGCTCTTTGCTGAGCATACATGTCTGAATCATCTCGAAGCGATAACTGTTGCATCTGCATACTTGAACTTTCCCCCAAGTCTATGCTAACTTCATCGGGTTGTAAAAGAGAAGGTACTTCTTTAACAACTGGAGCTACACTCGAAAATTGTTCTCGCCTATTATTTTGGTGTTTAAGGTTTTCTGACCTAACCTCAAGTACCTGTAACAATAAGATGATTAGGTATAATATTACCTTGTACACTCATAGCTCCACATTACAATTCCCAGTGTCATTCTTGACATGGACACACACAAGACTTATGCACAAACACACAGACCCAAAACAGAAATCCAAATTCATCCTTCAAATTTCGGTTTGACCGGGAATCGAACCCAGGACCCCCTGCACTGCAGAATAGTATGGAGAAAGGTGCACCACATAAGTCGTCATTACACAAGATATACATAAGTTAGCTTACAATACATGTTATGTTAATCTAAATAAATTAAAGTACCTGTTTAAATTGATTACTCATAGAGGCAAGTCGTGACTGTAGCGCTAACACAACACCAGAGGAATGGCTATGCATTGTTTTTCTGCCTTTGGGCATCTCACCTAGCCTTGCTATCTGCTGATTTAATGAATTAAGATCTCCTTTTATGATGTATGTCAGTTCATGAATTTCAGCTGGTCGGTCATCAAATAATGATTTCTTTTTCGCCACTGGAATGAATAATGAAATTGAATTAAAACACAATAAATAAGCAATTACAAGTTTTAAATTAATAGTTATACATACGTAAAGCTAGTTTCTCCAGTTTCGCATAAGTGCTTGTGATGTTTTTACTGATAATCTTGGCCATACTCATAAATTGCGAGTATGTAGCCAAAACAGCTGCCTTTCGGTCGTCTCTGACTGCCGGCCTCGGCAACATTCGTCCTTGTAGGACACGTACCGCCGACGTAAACTCCTGTGTTCTATCTCTGGCAGCCATCACTGGTTCAAATACAAATTCTTCCAAAAAGTCGAATGTTATATCAGTTGTCGCAGTCTCAAAATTTTGGACTTGTCTGGGTCGGTCGTGAAAACTGTCAATAATGGATCCAGATCCTTTTTTGTCTAATTTGCTGTAAGAATTTAAGTTCTCGTCCAATAGAGGCGTCCGTTCCGAGACACCAACGTTGCGACGGCGAGGTAGCATTGCATTCTAAGCAAACTAACTTTGTGAAATAATTTTCGTATTTTGCACCATTTGGCACACAATCGATGGGATATTTTATTTTATTCTTGATTCGCATTAGTAGCCAAAACCTGAATAAACAGTATAAGATACCAATTAAAGATATTATAACTACATCAAAATATCAAATTATTTCAATTTATTCCAGCAGATGTGCAATCTTGCAAATGCTATGACAACTTGACAAGAGACATTGAATTGGTGACGTGACGGGTTACTTTTTCATTTTTTTTTGTATTGGATTCCCTACTTTTGCTTTCAAAATTATCATTTATCAGGTTAAATCAGGACCGCTACTAGTGAGGCATAAACCTTAGAGATAACTTTGTGATCCCGGACTTTTGTAATGCGTCGTGCTAATAGACTGGACACTAACACATATAGTTATATTTTTAGATTATTCCCTTCCCCTAACTACATGGGGGTATAAAACCGGAGTAGAAAGAATAGGTCGTCCCAGGTTCCGCAACCGCATTTCGCATATCATACTTTAATGATATTGTAACAAACCCTAGGTTTAAGCAAGACTTTGAAAGGTTTCGGATAACATCGCACTGCATAACTTCCTATTTAAAGCTTTCGTTCAGATGTTATTGTAAATGAAAATTTTAACAAAAACTGTTCATTGATCTGTACGAGTGTAGGAATAATCTAAACTAAAGCAAAGTGTTTTAGTACAAAACTCTACAGAAACTTGTATCAAGTATCCACCTTGAGTTTCATTTGTAATTTGGTTGGTTTGGTTCATTAATTATATTAAATTATATTTACTGACTTATTTAGTAAATAAATACAATAAATACATACGATAAAAATAATATTTGTAATAAAATTAGGCTAAAAAGAATGGAATCCAATGTCTTAAAAGTAATTTAACCTGACATTCGGACAAATCAATTAACAAGTTGACAGAAAAAGCGCGGGAAATCTTGAAGTTGGCGGGTGTATTTCTTAGTGCAGATTTAAATTAATTAATATTGATCAGAG
>DWNR01004490.1:0-10842 GCA_018250455.1 Polygonus leo
ACCGTCGCCTATGGACACTTGCAGCACCAGAGGGACCGCCAATGCATCGCCGGCTTTGAAAGAGAGCTCTTTTCGCGCCTTTCTCGAAGAACCCCATGTCATAGCGCACCGGGACTACCTCGGTAATATCTCTACGAGCACTTACGTGGCAGCGATGAACTTCTGGTCGAGCAGCGCGGGCAGCACGTGCAGGATGTCCGTGGCGGCGCGCTCCGTCATCTCCTCCGCCGTCAGCCCGCCCTCTCCACTTACCTCTTTCGGCTGGAGATTACGGAGTGTGTCTGAAGAACATAACTAACGTGAATTAGACATGTTTATTAAAGAAAATGTAAAGTAGCAGAAAAGAGAAACACACATACGTTTTTTGGAATAAAGTTAATGACATAATTTGTTTTCATCTTCGATGAGCAGATGTACCCAAATAGGTAAAATGTCCAATAGTATAAGGAGCTGGCGAAGTAAACGAAATTGCATTTGTATCACATAACTTTGTTATGAAAACGTACTTTTTTGTGTATAAAATTAAATAGTTACATTTATTATTGCGCAAAATCCAACATAGATGGTCAAAAATTATGTTTTTCGATTAGTACTGATATTTATTAAACTAAAGAAAAAAATCTATGAAAAATAGGAATTAATATTGCTAGACAAGTCTAGATAAATTGATGCTCCTAGAACTAGAGTGGCCTAAATGCATTTTAAGTAGATATTGAAATGAAACGAAAAGAAAAAAGGGAAAAAAAAAACAAAAAAAAGGCGCGAAAAGAGCTCTCCTCCAAAGCCAGCGATGCATTGGCGGTCCTTCTGGAACTGCAAATGTCCATAGGTGACTACTTACCATCAGGTAGCCTGTCTGCCTTATCGCTAGGTTTAGATATAAAAATCAACAATGACTAAAAATGAAGGCAAGCAACTCACTGAGGCAGGTGCTGGTCTCGGACATGGCGTAGCTGATGTTGGCGTTGGAGTGCAGCCCGAACAGCGACGGGTCGTCGTTCAGCGGCAGCGTGCGGATGTAGCGCGTGTAGTCCTCGATCGACGACGACGACGCTTGCTGGATCGTGTCAACAGAGTGCTCTTGGTTAGTCATCGAGGTCATCATCATAAATTAGACAGGCCCCCAAAAAAAAAGTGGTGTGTGCTAGGTGTCAGACCCACATAGTCCGACGTATTTTTTTCCGCTGAATACGAATCTGTAGCTAAAGTTGGGGGTCAAACTGCCAAAAATAGAGAAAAACCAATAAAAAACGTCTAGGGTTTTCTTTGAGAACGAGTTGGACAACGATGTCATGTAAAGATTAGTATATTTCAAATAGTTACCTTTGCAAAAAAATATGATCATTTTTTATAAAACTTGTAGATGGAGCGTGTTGAATAAAAAAATTCAGTTTTTTGGCTAGAGTAATTATTACAACAATGACAAACAAAACTACAATTTTTATGCTTGTTTTTTGATGGTCTTTTTTATCATTATTACCTGAAAGTTGCCTGTTTTTTTGGGAACTAAACTCCAGTGGACTCCTTTGATAACCTGGAAAACAGCACCTGGAGCACGGCGGTGCTGTAGTGGTGTCCACACTGACCTGCTGGTGCTGCAGCAGTGCACACTGACCTGCTTGTAGGCGCCGCTCTCGTCGAACATCCAGCGCTCGCTGAGCACGGCGGTGCTGTAGTAGTCCGCGAGGAGGCACAGCAGGCAGCGCCGGTCCCAGTCGTCGGTCACTCGCCCGCCGTAGTTGATGTGCCCCGCCGTGTACGTCAGCATCTGAACACCATGAATACTGTACGTACATGATCTTAGGTTTTACCATCCATCATTAATCATTTTAATTCAAAGGTTTCCCGTGGTCTTTTTTAGATCACACACCTTTTTGGAAGGTTATCTGAGCTCCATTTACCTGTGTGTATGTCACTTTTTTTAGACCAGGTGGTCAAATGATTCACCTAGTGTTAGGATACTTAAAGATGTTTCTTAGCATTGATATGGTCCTGAATATCAAGGATTAAACTAAATTTAATATGAATGTAAAGCCAATTTCCCAAAAGGCACAAAACAACAAACGAATGAACTTACTCTAAGCGGTACCTCGTGGTACTCATTGAGGAACATGTGCAGCTGAGAGATGCAGATCCTGAGGTCACCGTCCGTGAACTCGTAGGGGATGTTGAAGCCCAACGGACCGAACTTACGCCGCTCCAGCACCACGCCGTGAAACAGGCACAGCGAGAACAGTAGCCACTATGAGGGGAAGAGTGGTGAGTACTCAGTCAGTCTAGAGAAGATTACACGTACATTGAAAACCGCAACCTCTGCTGGAAAGGAGTTGTCATAACCGTAAAAAAAATACACAGACGTCTGATTTACATAAGCATTCGTAGATGCGTATTTAAATTAATTTAACTAACAAAAACATTGGTGAGGATATCTCTAAGGAACAGGGAGAGATGACAAATGACCATAGCCTACACGTGCAGTAAAAACAGCGGCCACTGCTGATGTGGAGCAGTCATAACCTAGTGGAGAAAATACAAGACATCCAATGGTATCCATACTAATTTGAAGTTCTCATAAAATATACAAAAACAAACCATCTTACCTTGAAGTTAGGAACTTTGGCGTCAGAGGAGTTGAAGTAATCAGTGAAATCCGGAACTTGGTTCATATACGCCTTAAGCAAATTGGCCTTGATCCCTCGAGGAGGCTCCACCGTCATTTTATAACCTACAATTTGTTTCTGTTTACATTACTATGTGTAAAGAATTTTTTACAATAATTGTCAGGAGTCCTCGGGAGCCAATGCAACTACTAAATTATTTAAAGCATAATTTTAATCATATTTGAGCATCGCCAGCTATTGACACGTTAGCAATTCATATACCATACAAAAGTATAGAAGGAACAAAGGATTGAGCACTCCTGGCTATTTATGTCTCTGAAATTTGTTTTCTAATTTCAATTCTCAATCTACGATTGTGTTAGCCCTGACAGGTGACAAATAATGGTAGTTACCGTTTTGCAACAGCGCCACGGGGAAGTGCGGCGAGGGTGTGGAGGTGAGCCACAGCCGGAAGTCCTTGTGCACCGCCTCCGGCTGAATCTGCTCCACGTTCAGCTCCAGCACCGGCATCCACGACGGCGACAGGTGGCAATTCTGCGCAGAGGTGGGGGTGGTAGTGATGGTCACGGTGGTGTGGTATCTGACAAATGTTGACAATATCTGGGCAATGATGGCTAAAGAGCTTAGGAAAAAATTTACACAAGACAATTGGAGAAAAATAGGTTTGTCTGTAATATTTTTTATATTGATTACCTGACTACGGGAAACCGAACGAATCGCAGTGATTTTAATACCCCATGTGTTAAAAATAATATTTATGAGTTTTAGTCAGTTACAGTACTTTTTAATATTTACTGATGTATTATGTCCATTACCTACAAACAAAACAATTAAAATCCATTAAAACCAAGAATTTCAAAATTTAGCCAGAAAGAAATAATCAACGTAACCACAATCACCTGGAAGAAGACCCAGTTGCCGAAGTCACAGCCGACCTTCATCATGGCCTCCGCGAGTGGTCCCTGGCCCTGCCCCAACGAGATGCTCTCGAACCGCTTGCCCATCTTCATCTTGTCCGCGAACTTCAGTAGATCTATCGGCCATACGTTCGGATTATTTAAATATCTTATTCGAGTAAGGGTATTTGAAGGTTACTACTAAGGAAGAATGAATTCCACAGGAAAAGTCCTTATTAAGTTCAGATTTATGCAGGGCATTTATGTTCAATATTAGGTATCTACAGTTCATGTGCAGCAATTGCTACTTACCAGATTACATGCTCGTCTGAAACTTAAGATTAAAGCATTAAAAACATAAATCTCCCAATACCTATTTTTTTACATCTAATTTTCCTCATAGCCCCACAGGGCTTCACAGCCCGACACACACAAAGCCTAAAGCCCTTCCCCCAACACTACAACGGTGATAACTACGTAGTGCTGGGAGAGGGGCTCTTACAGTACGACAGATTGTCACCGTTTAACGATGGGGTCCTCCCCCATCATTAAACGGTGACAACCGCGTAATGCCGGGGGAGGGGCTCCAGGAACAGTACCTGCGGCAGGGTCGGTGCCAGTGGACAGCACGAATATGATGGGCGCGAGCGGGTCGGACTCCGCGTACAGCGCGGCCAGGTCCGCCGGCTGCGGCTCCACGAAGCGCCCGCCCAGCCCCGTCACCACGTAGTCCTGGAGGACAGGGCAGAAAAAATAAACATGATGGGTAATGGAGTGGTATCCTAGAACTAAATAGCCCAAGTTCAATAAACTTACGATGAGAACTCCTTAACAAATTAAAACTTAAGCTGAACCGAAGTTTTGAGTATGTCTCAAATTTAATACTCATTGTATTTAATTTGAGACATACTCAAAAGTGCAATTGAAGAATAATAATACTTCAGAATAACGAACTATTTAGAAACAATCTACATTTAAACCAATTTTAAAATGAGACCTGTAGGCCTGGAACGAGTTTGTCAGGACGAAGACACTTTAAAACAAGCAATTTCTGAAACTGGTCCAGCTGGGTGTCTAGGGGTTTAGGATAAGGCAACCTGAAAGTATAAAGAATTTTCTTATAAAGTTAGTCCTCAAAGGTTGTCAACACGAGGGACTTGAATCCTACAACCAACATGTCAGTTGTCCTAAGATGGCCTTTAAATACAAGTCACGTGGCAAATTTCGATAACATAGACTTAAATCACTCCCACGTATTGACTACTCTTCTTATTACTGGGTATACTCGACTTATTCTTGCAAAAAACAGAACACCATACAAAAAAACCACACAATTGTTCAAGTTAGGTTATTTTATCTAAAAAACTTACTTGTGAGGATTCATAGCGTCATAAAAAGTTCTGAAAAACTTGGTCTGATTGGGGAAGTCATCAACAAAATCCTTCATGGTGGGCACCGAGGCCAGCTGCTGCATGTCCAGCCACATCCTTTCCGATATCCACTTTGGCTCAGGGTTCTCTAACTCCTTCATAATAAACATGACATAAGATAAGCGACTTAGGTTATAGATACTTTAAACTCCACTAACTGCTCCACCTATCTAAAAAGGCATCTAAAAGGTATTTCGCAGGCAACATTGAGTAATCTTTCAAGCAATTAGGCTAGTAAACCATCAGAAATGGCAGTCTTCTTTGATGTTGGAAAAAAGTTGTATACAAATCAATTTCAAATAAATGAATTTTCAAATTTTCATTTTTTAACTTAAAATTTGTACCCACAATCAATAAAGAATTAAACCCATATACAAAATAAAGATACCTGTTCAATCTTAGCGCCGTTGAGCAGAAAGTTGAACTCTGTGGAGCGGATGGTGCCGCGGTCGAGCAGGATGCGCGCGCACAGCAGGAACGCGAACAGCAGCTTGTGCCGCTCGAACAGGCTGCGGCACACGTTCTGGTACAGCAGGAACGTGAAGTGCTCGATTATGATGTCCACCCGCTCTATTATGTCCTCTGTAATAAGGTACGATGAAATAGGAGCGTTTGTTTTTCGAGGCACTACCATCAGCCACCACAGCAACAGCCACAGCAACCACCATCTAGCAAGTTTAACTGGTTCAAACTGGTTTAAGGCTAAAACTTCTGTGGCAGAAGCAAGCGTCACTGTGAATGAATCTATGATGTTTGCATTCACAAGCTTGAATAATAAACAATTCTTATGTTCACACTAAGAAGCAAAATTACTGAAGAATTTTATAATACTACGACACCGACAAAAATATATCTACCTTTAAACCGTAGGAGCAATAGCATTGCTAATTACGACTAATACAAAGATGTTTTTGATAGATTTATTATGTCAAGGCATTCAATGATTAATTGTAAAGTTATCCTATGCTTCTGCCATTTCCGACATTAGCGACATTTCTTGTTGTACCATTTGCAATCTACTTACCATTTGGCTCAGTTTCAGCCATAGCCCTTATGAAGAGCTTGACGAACCACTCGAGGGAGTATTGGTACATAGGATCCACGTTAGCCATCCCCGACAGGCAGAAGAATAGGATCTGCCCGCGGTTAGCCACGGGCACGTAGCCTTGACGAGCTTCGTCAATTTCCACAGATGTCTTCTCTATATCTTCCACTTTGATCTAGTACAATTTGATTAAATTACTGTCTGTTTAAAATGCAAAACCTCCGGTCAGTGTTGTGTCAGTCGACAACTGATCTATTAACGCATAGCAAATATCGTTGGGTCAATAAACATAAAATTTTGCCAGAAGGGCACATGTTTGAAGTATGTGAGCTAAAGAACAAATATTTGTCTCCATCACGGCAAGCTCATCTGCTGTAGTATAGCAATATGCTGTATTGCATACACACCAGAATCTCAGCGCTCTTAATCTTGATGGCTTCCAGGGTCAAGATGAGGGGCACGTCGTCGACGGGCGAGCCCTGGCTGTTGGACAGCCCGTACAGGATGTCGGACTGCATCTCGGCGAGCTGCGAGGACATCTGCGCGCGCGACACGATGAGCTGCCCGCGCAGCTCCTCCAGGTCGGGACGCTCTTGTGCCACTACGATGGATAGCAGCTGCTCGGCTAAACCACTGAGTCAAATTGTTTGGACGATTAAATGGTTATTTTTTATATATTGTCGGAAGTAATGCTGCATAATTTAAAAGTTTGTTCAACTTTTCGTCGTTTAACGTCGTTTTAACAGAAATACAAAATATTTCATTTTTCTGTTCAGGTTAAACCTAAAAGTTATTTTGCAGAGATACTAATGAAATGTCCATGTGCAGCACTTGACCTAAGCCCTAAGACTAAGGTCAAGGTTTTGAGTCAAGGTCCATTAGATAGTTTATATTGTCATTTGCTACTTTAGAGTCATAAAATTACATACTTCATCGAATAGATAGTTTTTAAGCAGTCCAAGATCGATGTTTAGTTCATAAATGTGTGCATCCAGTTTGGTACTTTAATTACAAAAAAACCACGAACCCCCTAGAGAAACTTAGCAAAATATAACAAGCGAATGAATGGGATTAAAACCCTCTCCAAGATACCTGATATGAATGAATAACTTATAAATTAATTAAAACTTTTAATTTTTTCGTCCGCAAATAGAACTAAAGCAAAACAAAAATGAAAAACTCCAGTGCATGTTTTAAAATTTAGTCTGAAAACTTTACCTCGGCACCAAAGCAAAGTTCACGATCTGCACTTTGACCGAAGTCTCCGGAGTATACTTGGGGTTGGGCAGCTTAGTGGTGATGTACAGCCGGAAGCCCGGCATGTACGGGATGAGCGAGTCACCCAGCTTCAGCACCAACTGACCCGCTTGACGGAAATATTGACGCTGGCCATTTAAAAATAAATCAGGCCATTAAAAAGACTGTCTTTAAAGCGACAATTCTTTTATTTTAAATAATGTCTTAATTGTCATAAATTTTTGTCATAAATCTACATTTTCATTGATTTACGAGCGTGAGTTTTGCCAGGTGGTAGAACTCATGTAGTTCAACTGGGGACCACCGCCACCTTCATAATCCTCCGTGAAGCAATTTATTGTGTTTCGGTTTGAAGAGGCGTGGTTGCCGGCTATACCTACAAACGAGGCGAACATCTTAGTCCTCACGAGTAGTAACGCATTTGTGGTCAACCTTGGGTCAATCGTACTTGGGAATGACTACTAATGTCCATAGGCGGCAGTAACCACTTACCATCAGGTTGACTGCATGCTCCTTTATGCAATAAAAAAAAACCAATATCATGTCAAGGTTTTCCTTTTCATTTAAACTGAGGGGCTGAATAATAAAAATAATACATGCGATTAACAATATATACGTGAAAATATTTGTATATCATATATAAATATAGTGTAAAACAGAAACATAACTCTAGTCTTGAACAGCATGCTTTAATCGTCAAATGAACTTATCGTCGGCTATAAGATAAATTTACATAGCAACTAAATAGTTGCGACAAGTTTTAATTAATGCGAAACTTAGACGCCTGGACACTTTAGCTAGGTATATCCTAGTTAAGCCAACTCATAAGCAAACTTAACCACTTGCAGGATCAATTTTCTCTGTAAAGCGTATAATTAAAACGCTAAGACAGGATCGGACAAATTAAAATATATATTTAAAAAACGAGCTACTGCCTGCGGCTTCGCACGCTATATTACAATTTTAACAAAGAAACGACATATTTTTTTAAATTGACTTAACTTTTTTATTTATGAACCGATTGAAATAAACAAACACTAAATGTTAAGTGGAGTTTGCCACAAAATATCAGTAAAAACCGCTAATTTGTATCGAATCAGAGATTTCGCGAACAAACACACAGACAATTAGAGAAACAGACAAACCGACAAACTGACTAACAGATAAAAAATCTAAAAAATCATTGCTTTGGGTTCTATCACTTAGTAAAAACATCGACAACCCCAATATCGATTTGTCCCTAATATCTTTCGGGTACAGACGGCGATCAGTTACAGATTTTACAGATTTATTACATGTGTTGACTACTGTACCTAACCTACTACGATACCTAAAGTGTTAGGTACTTAATATACTCAATTTGAAATGTAATGTGATAAGGTATCATAAGACACACAGAAATAAGAGAAAAAGATAAGGCAGTAAATTATATTAATATTTAATAATATGAATGAATATGTGGCTTCCAAAAAAAGTGTGCAATTATCGTAAGATCTCATTGCGCACCTTTTTCAAGAGATTGAAATCATAGTTCTTTGGTGATACTTCAGAAACAAGTAAACCATTTACTTTAAAAAAAAATTAATTGTTCTGAAATTTTAATTATTATATTAAAATACCTTTAATACAGGGTCCAAAGCCGGGTCGAGTTCTTGACCAACATTTTCGAGAAGAACCGGTTTTCCAAAGCGTAGTGCCGACTCAAAACTTCTCAAAAGGTCTCTATCGTTCGGTTTGCATACTACCAAACCTTCGATTTTACCCTAAATTAAAATTACTAGCTTTATAATTAAGTACTTTAAAATAAATGAGAACCTGAAGATTTACGAAGTGGAAAAAAATATATATGTGCACCTTATAATAAATCACCCGTTTGGGTTGTATCTTTCTTAATTATCAATTGCTTTACAGTGAAGGGAAAAGTCGTGGAGAAACCTCAACAATGATAAATCAAAAAAATATATCATGTTGTGTCATACATAAAGCGCTGTGGATCATAACCCAAATTTAGATAAATTTACACTTCTTATTCTAGAGAAAACTACTATTAATAAATTGTTGATGATGATGATTATGATGATGATGATTGATGATGATGATTATGATGATATTAAGTGATGATGATGCCGGTGTTAGTGGAGATAGTGGTAGCGGCGATGATGGCGGCTGTGGTGAAGATGATGATGATGATATCAGAGGTGCTGATGAGTGCAATGATGATAATGTAAACTCAAACGCGCCAGACCATAGCCCTGATCCACTTGTTGGCCTGCGTCTGCGGGTCGATGATGAGCGGCCAGCGCCGCGAGTTGGACATCAGCACCGCGGACTCCACCGACAGCGGGTCGCGGGGCAGGCCGTACATTTGCCAATTTCTGGTCCAATTAGAAGTAGAAGGTGTAGTTTCATTATGTTTAGTAGTTTTTTAGTGTTAAGGTGAAATTGCAGGCCACGTGATGGCAAATCACTGCTTGCCAAGCTCATTTGTAATCATACCCAAGTAATTGAGGATAATTACAAATGAAGAGGAGGAGAAGGATTAAATTATTACAATCACATTATAATGTAGAAGCCAACATAACATGTTGCAGAAATTATAAACAAATCAGCTTTTAACCGCTTAAATTTAAAAAATCGTAAAAGGGGGTAGAATTCATGTAGTTCGACCTTTTAGGTACCACCGCCACCCTCATAATCCTCAGTGAAGCAATTTTTGTGTTTCGGTTTGGAGAGGCGTGGTTGTCGGCTATACTTATGCACGAGGCGAACATCATAGTCCTCAGGGTTAGCAACGCATCTGTGATCACTTAGGTATGATTTAATTTTGCTTGGGATGATTACTGATGTCCATGGGCGGCAGTGACCACTTACCATCGGGTGGGCTGCCTACTCGTTTGCTACTTTTATACGATTAAAAAAAACTCAATTTACCTGATCAATACCGCATCTCCCAAAGTAGACAACGGTGTAGCACCTGCCGTGTGCGGAACTTCAACGTCCTGTAATTATTATCTTTATATATATAAAAAAAAAATCTAATCACAGTGTTAGTTGTCATACTCCTCCGAAACGGCTTAACCGATTTTGATGAAATTTTATTTGTACACTTGGTAGATCTGAGAATAGGTTGTTATATATTTTTAATTCCGAGAATAGGTGTTCCCCTAATAAGGGTTATCCATTGGTATTTTTTTGGGGGAATTTTCTCCGTCCCTGCCTATGGACATTTATTTTATAAAATCGAAGAAGTGATTAATTCTACAATTTATCTGATGTTAAGTTGACGTCAACGCGACGTTGGCACCTCCATCGAATTATACAAGGCCTTTTCCATGAATTAATTACCTGCATATGTTGTATCCACTCCGACAACAGCTCCCTTCTGTACTCATCTGTGAACGGAGTTATATAACCGACAGCACCTATAAATTTCAATATAGATCAACTAAACGATAATAATGACTAACGCACCATACTTATCTAATTATGATATATAGCTAAATTGTATTCTATAAATTATATATAGCTCGATTCATAATTAGGTGTCCAAAATGTAAACAAACAAATGTCACTGTCAAAATATAATTACAGAT
>DWNR01004491.1:0-10842 GCA_018250455.1 Polygonus leo
ATTATGACAGCTCGCCAGCACTTCACGCAATCCGGTTAGAAATGTAGCATGGAAATCTATTTTATAAATTGTGATTTTTTTGTACTAACATGTCTATACAAGGTGGTAGAACTCATAGTTCAACCGGGGAGGTACCACCTCCACCCTCATAGTCCTCCGTGAAGCAATTATTGTGTTTCGGTTTGGAGAGGCGTGGTTGCCGGCTACACTTAAATACGAGGCGCACATCTTAGTCCTCAGAGGTAACAAAGCATCTGCGATCAAATTTAGGTATGATTTAATTGTACTTGGGGATGATTACTGATAACCATGGGCGGCAGTGATCACTTATCATCAGGTGGACTGCATGCTTGTTTGCTACCTTTATACGATAAAAAAATATATATATCAAACTCTATAGTTTAATAAGATTTTGATTTTGATAATGGTAGCAAGCGAGAATGCAGCCAAAATGATGGCAAGTGGCCACCCGTGGACATGAGTTATCATGCCCAAGTAGAAATAAATCATATCTAAGTTTGATCACAGATGCGTTGCTATCCCTGAAGACTAAGATGTTTGCCTCGTGTATGAGTGTAGCCGGCAACCAAGCCTCTCCAAACCAAAACGCAGGAATTGCATCGCATATAATAGCTTTACTTGCAAACGATGCTAACATGTTAATCCTCAGGGGTAGCTAGGCATTAGTGGTCGACCTTGGGTGCGACTCCATCTTACTTGGGTATGATTACTAATATCGCAATAATGGCAGCATGGGCGGCAGTGACCACTAACTCTCAAGTGTACTGCATGTTCCTTTGCTACTTTTATACGATAAATATATTAGTATCTATATACTTACATTGGTGTTTCTCAAAACATCAAAGCCAAAAGCAATATTCCAATTAATTGAAGCTCAACCGAACAAATACTTACAATACATGGGATGTTGAGTGTGCCTTGTGATTTTAAGGCTCCCCTTGCTAAGGGGCTCGCAGTGGCATCTGTGACATCGGGGATTTTAGGGTTCCATGGGGTTTTAATCTTTTTGGCAAATTAATTATATGTTCCTATTCCGACAGACTTTTTTGGTGGTATATTTAGTGTAGTTCACCCTGAGTCAACAACTCAGCAAGATAAACTTATCTCAACTCAATTCATTTGATTCATCTGGGATCGATGATTGGAATCGATGTTTTAAGTAATTTATACTTTTATCCATCAACAACAACGGTGCTCTCATATATATGTAAATGATGACGAAATCCCACGCTGAATATTGAAATTACGTTCTTAATTATGTTGTATTTAACGCACTCAGTTTAGTTCAACCTCAGCCAATGCAACTCAGCAAGCTAAGCTGATCTCCTCTCATCACTTCTTTAAGCTTAGCTCATCTCAGCTCAACCCAATTTATTCATCTGTGTCATCGAGGATTTTAAAGTTCCGTGTCTTTTCTTTATTTTAGTCGATTTAAAAAATATATATTCCTAACCTTGATATATTTGTCTAGTCGCTAATTCATTAATCAATTCAGCTTAGTTCATCTCAGCTCAGCTCATTTAAGCTCAACTCAACTGAATTATTTTATACTTTTACTCATTATTCATTCGAAGACAATTGCCTGCAAATGAGAAGGGCTTAGACAAGACAATCTATCCATGTTTTAAAATATTTTCTACTTTCGATTATCAACAGTGCTCTCGTATGAAATCGATGATGTTCGAACTCCACTGTGAATAGTGACGTGTTGAATATTCGTTGAAAATATTTATTTCAGATTTCTTAGTTAGGTTAATTAAAAGAGAGAAAGAAAAAGGAATAATCGGTCAAGTTTGGAACGAACTCGCACATTATGGGCTTCGTACGGTGGGCCAAGAAAGTGGTGTACCAGTTTAAATTTAGTTTCCTATTCATTAAACATGACATCAAAGTTCAAAATTGAAAACTAAGAACAAAACAAATGTCACGTTATTATTAATGAGATAAAGATGTCAGATCTATCTACAAGCGATAATAACCTTTATCGTCTATGAATCTGCAAGCGGCATTCAACTTTAGGGTGGCAAATCAGTTCTTTGGCCGACCGTACATTATCGACATCATTGTTACCTTTTGTTTTTTATTTTAATAAAACCGTTTAACATATTTTTTACTCATTTTATTTAATAGCCATATTTGTACATTTATTTACCTAGATTTCGTAACAACATTTGCCGGGTCAGCTAGTTTTTATATATAGAACATTTGTCGAACTCGTCGTAAACATAATAAATTCAACAGTATCATTACGATCAGGAATGAACGATAAATATTATACTATATTTATCCGTTGGCATAAAATTAAGCTTTATGAGCCTTTTAACGACATTTCAAGTTAATCAATTCTCTATATGACCGCAGTTCGTTGACCTTATCTCGTTTAGCTAGTCGCTGATCGAGTTTTTTAGGGTTCCCTTTGAAAAAGGGTGCCAACGGAACCCTTAAACTAAGGCTCCGCTGTCCGTCCGTCTATCATAGGGCTCTTTTTTACGTTTTTTTTCGTTATATGATAATTGACTTATTTTGATGTAATTATTCGATGATTTGTTTCGATGATGATGGAATGGGGTCCCATTACTACCTCGCTGTCTGTCCATCCAACAGTCTGTCACTGGGTTGTCAATCTTCAAATGTAATAGATAGATACTTGATTTGTTAAAGAATGTTACTGTGAAGGTCGCTGTAATATAAACAATAAATGCTATAAATAAAGAAAACTTACTTACTAAAGTATGTTAACAAGTGGTCGCCTTGTGCTCGAAATTCGAGTATAATAAAATACAACCGTTTTTTGCATAAATAGACTTTTTGTATGGCGATGATTATTGACTTTACGTATTCCTGCGCATAACCAAGTGTGTGTCAATCGTACAGTTATCCGGTAAAATTTCATCCACGTAATATCCCCTAAAGTGGGAATAAAGTTTTAACATCACATATTAATATATAGATAACATAATATAGAAACAATTAAATGATGTTGATTTTAGTATTCACCTGACATTTATTAGTAGGTACGTAGGTACCTACAGAACCCTTCAAATGCAAACCCTACACGCCCTTGACCAATGATTTTCGTTCAGCTACTTGATATCAATGTTTTGGATATCAAAATTAGACACAGTTGCCTATATAAGTAATTCAATTATTTCTCTTCTATAATTTTTGAATGTATATGTGCGGTTTTGTGGTATACGTTTTTTTATCTTTTTACTTAAACAAAACATTATATTTTATTGTTGTCATAAAAAAAATACAAATGAGTAATTTATATATTTTTTTCTGAAATATATTCTTTAAATATATCATCGATAGAATTCGTCGTAGATACTTAAAAAAAAAGGGAAGATTCGTTTTTTAACCGACGAAAAAAAAGGAAGTGGTTCTCAAGCCGACACTTACCATAATTTTTTTTTTTGTTTTATGTGTGACCACGCAACTTTTTACAGAGTAGCCCGATTACGATAATACTTTATTTTTCTTGAATAGGTTATCTCGAAGTTGCTCCCGTAAAAAAAATTGACCAAAAATAGGACCTATTAGAAAATGAGCTAAAAAGTGAAGAAATAATTAATAATTTTGGTGTCGGTGCCATTTCCTTAGTTTGTTTATTCAAAAATATACACAAAAACGTTTCTTTATTTCAGTTTTCATGTTCTGGATTTGTTTTTATATGAATTGTACATAATTTGACCAGGATAAACAAGTTATCTGTCTAGTCCTGACGAATTATTTGAACCGTAGGTTTTTGTAAAATATAATTTTGTAACGTTAAAACTATTAAATTTCGAGCACAAGGCAACGACGCTTCCCGCTGTCTGTCCCTATATATGCTTTGATCTTTAGAGCTACGTCACGGATTTTGATGCAGTTTCATTTAATAGATAGAGTGGTTCAAGAGGAAGGTTTATATGTAGAATACATGCATAACATAGTAGAAAAACACTGATAATATGTTATAATGCAGAACAACGTTTGCCGGGTCAGCTAGTACTCTTATAAACACACATGACACGGCGACCCAGTGTTTTTGATTTTAGATTGTACGACATTCCCAACTCATGTAGTCATACAAGATCAGTTGAGGGTTAATTAACACTTTTAACCATTTCCTGTCATAGGTGAGCGATGAGGTGTACCTATTCTTTTTTGGTAGAAAGTCAAATCAGGTTTTATGTACATATAAACTTGTTAGTGTCGAGGTGTTGATCTCTGTGACATGACATTGACATCTGGGTCCTTGAGGTTAACCTAACCAACCAACCTAATGAAGGTTAAAAACTGGCCGCGTAGTATTGTTTTTTTTGGTCACTGCTGCCCACTCATACACATTAGTAATCATCCCGAAGTATGATTAAATCATACCTAAACCCCTGAGGACTAAGATGTTGCCTCATGTATAAGTAGAGCCAGCAACCTCGCCTCTCCAAACCGAAACACAAGAAGAATTGTTTCACGGAGGATTATAGGGATGGCGGTGGTACCTGCCCTGTTGAACTAAACGAGTTCTACCTCCTAGCAAGGCTGATTTACAAGCCATTTGTGTAACAGATATTGATATGTTCAATTTGTGTTTGGTCGGAGTATTTGCTGATTATAGCTTTTCATTCCAAGTACCTATAATTTTGCTATAGTTTGAAGGCACTTTTTCATCGTTTAAAGGTAGCAAATGAGCAAGCAGTCTACCTGATAGTAATCGAGTGGTCATTGCCGTCCTTGGACATCTGTAATCAATCGCTTAATGTGTAAGTTGAACTTCATGTACGAATCAATTGTACTTGGGGTAGGTTATAGATGACCATGGGCGGCAATGACCACTTATCATCAGGTGGACTGCATGCTCTATTGCTACCTTTATACGATAAAAAAAATAACTTCACGTAGGATTATGAGGGTGGCGGTAGTACCTCCCCGGTCGATCTACAAAAGTTCTAATCCATGGACGGCAGAGATCACTTATCACTAAACCACAATCATTTGCTGTTTAATGAAAACAAACATAAAAAGTATTCATAGAGAAAGAGATTTACGATCCTCTTCGTTGAAATCTCAAAATATTTAAATTACAATTTAATCTAAAACATAATACCCATAAACATATTGGAATTTCCGGTCGTTTTTAGACACTCTAAAAACGCGTTAAAGGATGTAGGTATTTTGCCGTATGTCTAACATGGTAGCTACATCTGTTGACTCGACGAATAAGTTCTTCAATCTGTGATCTACTTGACAGTCCAACAGTCTAATATATAAACAAGTTAAAAAAACTATACAAGTGTTCTATTTAAAATCCAATCATTCATGCTGGTATTTCAAAATAATTTACATTGATATTTAAAATACAAAGTGACTATTAGTCCGATAACTGTATGAATAATTTAGAACTAGTCGTCCGGGTATAAATACTGACATTTGTTTTAATAAACAGTAATCGGATTATGACGCTTATTTAAATGTCAATTGTTGGCCAAGCGGAATCTTTCCGATAAGTTCCGTCTTTTCATTACTCAGTTCTAACAAGAAGATGATGCCATCTGTTTTATTACAGGATTGGTTAGGTTAGGTTGGAATGTTAAAGAAAATACAAGAAAGTAAGCGAGTGGGCCGCGGCAGCGGTCGACGAGCGCTGGACCCATTTATATTTTTATTTGCTCATAACTTGTCATTTGTTAGTGGTATCTTGTGATAGAGGTAAGAACAATTTCGACGTAGACTAATGGACACATTTGTACATAATTTACGGATAAATAAAATAATACGTATTGTATTATTCGTACAGTTTTATTTATCCGTAATTATGTACCAATGTGTCCATTAAAGTACAGTACCCGGACAAATAGTAAAAAAAAATATTCATACGGTTACCCTATGAATAGATTCCGCCTTTAAAATAATTTAGTTGTCACTTGCATTTCGGTGAATTTATAAAAAATATATAATGATTTGTGAAGTCTATAAATTCACATTCATCAAAATCCTTAGACCGTAATGGATAGTAATGATAATGGTCATGACAGATCATCATTAAGCACAGTATTATGCACAGCAGTAACCACTTACCATAATGTGCAGGTTCGTTTGTTACTTAAACTCAAAACTGGCATCAATGAAGCAATAAATATAAATAATTAAGTTTCATGGCAGAAAGACCGACAGACGGATAGACTAACAGACAGACAGACCGACAGACATAGAAATATGCAGACACAGGCAGGTTATTTATAATAATTTTATTTTATAACATTTATAGATAAATCCAGAGTAAATATATAACCATTTGCAAAGCCCTAAAACAATATAATCAAAACAAGAGGCAGAAATAATATGAACACGAATCATTTAACCCTTTCAACGCCCAATTCGACACAATTGGTTAAACATCCCGTGATTAAAAACGCATTTGTTTATCAAATTATTCAAAAGGGTTAATATTAACTTGATAATGGGTCCCGATAAAACATTTTACGACAACAAATACCTATGTAAATGAACTAGAATAATTATAGGTACATTTAAATTAATACTTTTGGATATGGTACGGTGTAAGTTAAAAGCGCAAAACTTTTAATTTTTTTATCGTATGAAGGTAGCAAACGAGCATACAGTCCACCTGATGATAAGTGGTCACTGGCGCCCATTGACATCAGTAGTCATCCCCAAGTATAATTAAATTATGCATTGCTACACCTGAGGACTAAAATATTCGTCCCGTGTATAAGTATAGCCAGCAACCACGCCTCTCCAAACCGAAACACAAGAATTGCTTCACAGAGGATTATGACGGTGGCGGTGGTACCTCCACGGTCGAACTAAACGAGTTCTACCACCTGGTGATTTTTGGGCGGGTTGCTTTTTAGGGTTTGAACCGTATCGGTAGACACCTGTAATTTTCACAGACTATTCTTCCGACCGCTAGAACAAAAAACAAAAAAAATGAAAATAAACGTAGGCCCAAAATGAAAAATGGCATTCATTGGTACAGAAACCTTCTTATCTGTTCGCACTTATCCGATAAGTAGCACACGAGCCAGCAGCACACATTTTCAATAGAAACACAAACAACTGCTGCCTGGATGATCAGGTTCTAGCTCCCAACTGATCTATGTTGGGAGGTATGAAGAGTTAGTTTCTATCTCCGTTACAAGACGAGGAAGGTTTTCAATTACGTACAAAATACTTATTGAATCCTAATAACTTTATTGGATACTGCCTAAATATGAAATCCAAATTCCAAATTGGGTATCTAGTCACTTTCCAAGTTGACGTAATTCCGCCGTTATCTTAAGGAGCTAAGTCGTTAAGTTAGCTATTGTTTCCTTTGGCGTTAACAATGAGTTCTTACGTTAAACTGGGAGGTGGGTCTTCCTTGAAATACTTTGTAAGCTTTTGTTTACAAAACGAATCCCTGAACTTAGGTTAAATAAAATTAGGGAGTTAAGTGATAAGTCGCTTGTACTTAATGAAATTAGTACTCGGGTGACCGAGTTTGTTCATTCGTTACAACGCCATCTATTTTTGCACCGTGAAATTAATACTACAATCATTATGATGGTGGTAGAGTATAGCTTCGGGGTATAATCGAGGAGATTTTACTGCTATCTTTATAATTCCTCGTGAAGCAATTCTTGTGCTTCAGTTATGGAAAAGCGTGGTTGCCGGTTATATTTAAACACTAGGCAAACAAGTTACTCTTTAGGGGTAGCAACGTATCTGTGGTCAACTTAAGGTACGATTCAATCGTACTTGGGTTTTATAAATGTCCATGGGCAGCAGAGCAAAGGATGGACTGCATGCTCGTTTATCCCTATATACTGTATATAAATGTATAGTAAAAAAACATTTGTAAATAAAAATTAGAAATGAATTTTAAAATTACTTAAACCCATTAATTTATTACATTACACATTGTATATTTTACATTACATAATGTAGCTTTTATATCAAAAGCATTTATGTGTGTGTTTATGTGTTACGTCTTTGCTTTTTTAAATTAAACCTTGGACCACACAACCTCTAATATTATTAAAACAAGCCGACAAGGTCACATATATAACGCAAGGCTGCTTGTATGGGTATCATGTTAGGTTAATCTGTGAATTAATCGGATATTACGTGTTGATAGAAAACAGGTGGCTACCATTGTGTCTTAAGACTGGTTCGTAGCGATCGAAAGATTATTCTAAAATATTTTTTTCTGAGAAAACGGCAGCAGTTGATGTGATGATTCGTTTTAATTAACATTTTTGTCAGATGTATCTGGTTCGATCTCCGGTCAGGCATGTATCATTAATTTATACAGTTCATCTTTATTTGTATGATTTTTCTGTACTTGTGTATGTGACTGACTTCTCTCTAAATAAATAGACCAATTTTAATATTTTTATTTGTAGTGTCTGTGTATTAATTAATAACTATAAATTTAAAACTTGTACATATCACACGGTTTACGCTATAACAACAAACAGCAAAAAAATAAAACCGACTCCAAAACGAACTAAATAGTGAAAAATAATTTATAATTTTGATGTCGATGTCATGTGTGCCAAGAGAGAACGTACATGAGCTTTCTATTAAATACTGTTAAAACAATATTAGACGTTAACGTTAACAAAAAATATCGGACGTTAAAAATTAAATTTGTCTAATAAGCCATTAAAAAAATATATTACATATTTTTCAATTTGTCAGCGGCACAGAATCCTTACCAAGTCTGTTGTTTTTAAATCGAAGTAGAGTGTAGACGAAGTTGAAAGGAACAAATGACAAGCTTCAAACAAAAATTTAAAAAAAGATCTAAATTACATTACAAACAGTTAAAAACGACAATGAACAAGTTGCAACTAAAAACTTTCTAGTCGCAAGTTGGAAATTGCGACTTACACGGTGCAATTTACGAGTCGCAACTTACAAATTACTTACAAAACTGCAGGTAATTTAAACTTCAATAATTTTACACAAACGTGTAAAAGTATTTTACATTTTACGAGTATATTTAATTTGCCAAGTGGTAGAAATCATGTAGTTCGACCGGGGAAGTACCACCGACACCCTTATAATCCTCCGTGAAGCAATTTATTGTGTTTCGGTTTGGCGTGGCGTGGTTGCCGGTTATACATAAACACGAGGCGAACATTCTAGTCCTCAATGATAGTAACGCATCTATGGTCAACTTCAAGTACGATTCAATCGTACTAGGGGATGATTACTAATGTCTATGGGCGGTAGTGACCACATACCATCAGGTACATACTGCATAGCGCAGGTAGGACTGCATAGCGCGTAGAGGAAGATACAAATAACAAGCTTAAAAAAATTGTTCATTAGAAACAGTTAAAAACTACAATAAACAAGTTGCAACTAAAACTTTCTAGTCGCAAGTTGGAAATTGCAACTTACACGGTGCAATTTACGATTCGCAACTTACAAATTACTTACAAAATTGCAGGTAATATAACTTCAATAATTTTACAAAAACGCATAAAAGTATTTTAAATTTTATATATACTTTGCCACGTGGTAGAACTCATGTAGTTCCACCGGGAGAGTACCACCGTCATGTCACCCTCATAATCCTCAGTTAAGCAATTTGTTGTGTTGCATCATCTTAGTCCTCAACTGAAGCATCGCATCTGTGGTCAACCTCAAGTACGATTCAATCGTACTAAGGGGTGATTACTAATATCTATGGGTGGTAGTGACCACTTACCATCAAGTGGACTGCAAAAATTGTTCATTAGTAACAGTTTAAAACTACAATGAACAAGTTGCAACTAAAAACTTTCTAGTCGCAAGTTGGAAATTGCAACTTACACAGTGTTTTTAATTTTAATGACTTGATAATATAGTAAAATATACCATTTTATAATATGGAATTGTATAATATATTTTTTATCTTATAAAGGTAGCAAACGAGCATGCGGTCCACCTGATGGATGGTCATTCCCAAGTACGCTTGAGTCACACCTGAATATGATCACAGATGCGTTGCTACCCCTGAGGTTAAGATGTTCGCCATGTATAACCACAACCATGCCTCTCCAAACCGAAACAATAAACTGCTTCACAGTGGATTGTGAGGGTAGTATTGTGAGGTGGTACCTCCCCGGCCGAACTGCATGCGTTCTACCACTTACTGTCAGGTACACTGCATGCCATTTGCCACTCCTACAGTATACAAAAGTACATTGAACAAAGACTTTTAGCGATAATTTATACACTGGCACTGTTTAACGAAAAATGTTACGTACTTTCACATACTCGCCGTGAGCTATGCAAATTGCAGCTCAGCTATTCCTGCGCCCCTGGTACGCTTGCTATGTGTGGGAAATGTGTGGCTTCCAACAGTTTCCTTTGACCACTAATTGACTTTTACTTTTTGGTTGGAGGGTTATTCTGGTGATATATTCCTTTAAACGTAGACTATATATATTGGAACAGCAGTATTGTTATCATGGTAGTTGATACGTGCATGTTTGGTAGGTTATACTATGGATTAGTATGAGCAGAGCCAATTTATCCGGGTCGGTAAGAAAGTTACACCGATTTACGCAGCGTAGCAGTTGTTTATCAGCAATTAGCATTTCGGTCGGAAAGGTGTGGTTATCGAGAACACTTCTACTCAGTCAACATCAACAATGTCTGGGGTTGACTTAAGGTGTTTATGGACTACAGTGACTATTTATTATCTGATGACCCATTGTCCAAGTTATAAAAAACTGTGTTAAAAGGCATATTGAGCAAAGTGTTTAGCGATAATTTATACACTGGCACTGTTTAACGAAAAATGTTACGTACTTTCACATACTCGCCGTGAGCTATGCA
>DWNR01004492.1:0-10840 GCA_018250455.1 Polygonus leo
TATTGCACATTACCCGTTGCAGATTGAGGAGTTCCCTGGTATATCTTCGTAGTCCAAGGTCAAATAATTATGAAAAAGAAATGGGACCCCCTCGGTAACAACACCTACCTACCAAAAAAAGAATCATCAAAATCCGTTCAGAATTGGCGGAGTAATCGGTGTACCTACATACATAAAAAAAAAAATATATACCGGCCGAATTGATAACCTCGTCTTTTTTGAAGTCGGTTAAAAATTAGTTCGTTAGATTCGGTAAGGAACCTAAATGATTTAAGTGGATGCTGAGCTATACAATGAAGTCCGGTGTTTGAATCTAAAAGGAATTTAATACCTAAACGGAAGCTGCCCAAAATGAAACCTGTTCACCACGTGGTTGCATCTCGGTCCCGGCGAGGGCCGCACAATGCACGCCTCACATTTTGTTATTGTGTCGACTGCGCGGAAGCGAAGCACGTGTTACTCATCCCACCCGCTAACATCCAACCCGATCTGCCAAGGTATCCTTTAAGCCATCCACTTAAAGTCCATTTACCCATACCACCGCCAAGTGCATTGACAAAAATTCATCAAAGAAACTCAGACCTATGCCGTCGCTAAAGAGAGCCCTTTTTACATTAATGTCAGCGTAACGACATAAAATGTGTGTCCATTGTTAAGGATACCATACCGGGAATTACAAAAAGAGCGTCCCCATTGTACATGATGTAATTGTTTACAGTTCATACGAGGAAAGATGCCTGAAACTTAAATGAAACAGAATATAAATTTCGAACACGTGTTTAAGTTGTGTTAAAAAAGGATACAGCTTTCTTGAACAGTATTAATTTTTTTTCTTGATTATAAGCACATAGGAATTTTGTTAGCCTTTTTAAGCGACTCTCATGACACAAAGTCCTAAGGTTACAGTAGTACGTATTTACATACATACATTACATACACATACGTACAATTGATGGATGAATAAACGAAAGCGTTTACTACCACAAAGATACAAAACAAAGGTACTCTACCAAGACATTCGATTGAATTTCAAATGCAATCCATTCTCAGCATATCTTGCAGCAGCTCCACAAGTTGCCGTAATTTAAAGTCTTACGTCTTTCTCTCTTCCAACAAATAACTTAGCTTCTTATAAATGTTGTTATAGATGCTAAAACTTCCAGACAGTGAGTATGGGTGGGTGTGGGACGTAACAAATCAACATCACATCAGATGCAACTGTACACGTATGACTGCTCAAACAAATACAAAAGATGCTTGTATAAATACTGTCCCAACCCATAAACTGAGTATGCGTCAACCTACATATTATGATACGCGCAGTAAACATACAGTTAATTAGAAATAAAGCTGTGCGTACGAGTAATTAGCATCGTAACAAAGTGGAATGAAGGACGACGATGAGATAGTCATACCTTAGTAAGCGGAACGTGTCATCAGTTTCAGTAGATATGGCAGAGCATCATGGCACGTATGTAGAGTACTTGTCGTACTGTGTGGTGTGGTATTATTAACCGGATTTTTATTAGTATTTTATTTGGGCAATCAATTTACAGTAATATCTAGATTAGATCTAAGATACTTATCGATGAGGTCTTATTTATCGCTAAGGTTTATTCACGATGTTTTCCGTCATCGTGAACGTAGTTAATATGTAAAACGCACGCATAAGTTCCAAAAAACAGATCTACGTGTCTAGGATTTGAACCCCAGGTCACTCGCATGTAAGGTCGAAATCTTAACAGTAGGCTATCATCCTTTAAATATGTTAGGACATAAGGGTCAAAAGACTCAGTCAGAAGACAAAAAAATGATATAATTCAGATATAACAATATGTTGTGAGGTTTTTAGATACAATAAAGGAGTACAAAGAATGTAAATGTTGTATGATAATATTAAAGACTTACTTTTTGTATAACCGTAATAATGGCTAAACAGAATGACTCATTTTAAATTAACGTATAAGTGGCATAGATAACTGTTTCCATAAATATATTTCATGAATAACAAATACATTATGAGTTTCACTTTTTTCTTGAAGCTACTCTTCTGTACTCATTTGCCTTAAATAATTATACCTAACAGATAACGAAAAACATTTAGCGCGAAATAACTTGACAAAACACAATAGTGATAATTACTCAAAACTGCAATGATTGTACACAACTCCAACTCCTTATTATTATTTACGGCGTTATATCTAGTTCTTTAACATTTACCTAAATGTTGCAAACGAGCATACAATCCACCTGACGGTAAGTGGTCATTGCCCATGGACATTAATAATTATCATCCCTTAGTACGATTAGATCGTACCTGCAGTCGTCATATTGCAGTAGTTTAAATCACGTGCTGCATAGCTTCGTAGCGGTTAGGTCGACGAGAACCTAACCGCGCGCCATGTCAGACGCAGAATGCAAGTCAAGGTGGGTGTTTGCGCAACTCTCCAAGGGCTTGCAGTGCTAACGCTGCCCTGCACATAGCCTTTTAATCTAATTCAACCAATAATATTCAGCGATTTAATTTTAATGAGTAAATCCAAACTAATCCGGTCGCTACTTTGCCCATTAGTGTCATCTGATGAAATGACATATTGATCGAAATATACTCACTGCCATTTTTGTTATGACTGTAACTGTAATTAAGTTTATACTACACTAGAGTGACTTACCCACTAAAAGAGGTATACACATTACGCTACTTCCTAGTGCATTTTTTGCGGATTAGTAAAGATACGACCAATACGAATCGGATGTTTTCGAATAATCTACATCATTATTGTATTTAGGTGTGATGATTTTGGTGAAGAAATTATAGTCTACTTGCAAAGTGGCAGATAACGTAATCATTTCTGCCTGAAAATATTACAATATTTGATAAGTGATTTATTGGACTCCTTTTGCATTCTTCATGTAAAGTACCGGTATATATGTACATATAACATTGATAGCAAAGTGGCTAGAAAACCGACATCACACGCTGGGTTTGTGTCCCAATCCCACACATGCATCTCTGATCTTTCTAACATTTTTAACGTATTAAAATAATTTTTAATTATGATTTGCTTTGCGGCGAAGAAAAACATGAATCTGAAGAAACGTGCAGAATCTTAAACATCTAAGAAATTGTGTAGTCTAGCAATTCGCACTTGGCCACCACGGTGGACTTGGACCTAAATCTTCCTCATTATGAGTAGAGACCCGTGCCAATAATAAGTTTTGATGATATACCTACATATATACTAGGTGATAAAATGTTTAGCTTATATCTGACACTAAATATATGAGTATAAACTAACTTTAAATATTCAAAGTAGAAAGTGCGACAAACAGAATTACTGTACTGTATCCACACAAACAAAATTAAGGTATTACCTTATCCGTGAAGAAATTGTATACCGTTACATGTTAATTAAGGAGCATAAATAAAATTTCCCATTTACAAAAGTTATGTAAGTATATAAATTCGTAAATAAATAAGATAGGAACAATAGAATATAGATTTTTTTAGGATCAATGGCACTGGCCTTGGTTAAATCATTTACTGCTATATATAGATTGTCCTCTATATATATATTTACGGCATTCTGGACCATAAAACAGTTTGACCACGTTTATATAACAAACTAGTTTTGAAAATATAAAAAATATACCTAAATATAGATAAATATGGGGGTTACTAATCAGGATAGTACTTATTACATTTTCGTAATAAAGACAACATCGTCGAAATCTGACGTAAATGATGTTTTTTTTTATTATAATATGATAAACTGTTCTAGAGGTAAATAGACTTGCAATGCTACTTCACAATCAAACTATATATGATAGCCTATGATGTACCGGTACCTGACTAAAATACCCGAGAAGAAAGCTTTAGGCCATTAAAATCGCTATTGAGTTTACTGAACCTGACACTATCTGATCAGGATGCGAGATATGCCTTGGATATGCTTAGACAGACGAGCAGGCACACTTGTCTATCTTGTTACATTTCACACTAACCATACGTGTACCGTTCGAGCGATAGTATATGTGCATTATATCCTAGTAAAACTATTATTTTTAAAATATTTTGAGTTTGTAAATATCTAACTAAGTCCCTATTTCCTAGCCAAATATAATCCAAATACAAGTAGACAATTATCTGGCATTAAGGAAATATAAGGCAGCTTTTCTATGTTTAAGGAGAATACTTACTTTCGTGGCTGTGATACAAACCTTCCATCCTGTTCAGCGGCTGCGGTAAAGATTATAGCTCCAGACTGCGCTTTGTTCGTGAGCATCGTCCTTCACGTTCAGTGCTATTTTCCACTGGCTGCTTTTGTTTCTGTATGAGGCGCTAGTAGACTACAGGGAATAATTGTTAAAGATGTACATATGTAGTTAAGTGGTAACACTGACAGATAAACGGCAATTAACCGTTCCTTTAAACATAATTTATTAAATTGACGTTGCTGCCCTGAAATTTTAGAAGATTCGGGGAAATTAGAAATAAAGAAATTTCCTCTCAATAAGTTCCAATAAAAGGCTGTATTATTCATGTTCCAGGTTATACCCAATTCTCTTTAACTTTGTAGTTACTCTAGTTGCCTTGCAAAGTGCTATAAGCCTTTTCTGACTAATTTAAGATTGGCTGCAATATCTGGTATGGACACGGTATTCCCAGTTTTAACACTCCTTTGCCATAGCTTGCCACATTTCACGATAGAGATCGTAGTTCCAATCTTAGGCGAGATCTCATCGAATCTAGAGACACGGCTCTTGACTTTAAGGTGTATTAGAAATTTAATGTCATAAATATTAAGGAAAACGTGAACTTACATCCTAAATTCCCCAAGAACGTAAATATATTTCCTCAATAATTTAACGATTATTCAAAATGACGCAATGCAAAACATTCACAGGAAATGTAATAATTGGTACTTTATATTACAATATTTAGTACTCATACGTTTTGTAATGGACTACTAAAATTAGTAACAAAGTTTTAAAAAGTGAAATTATTTGTCCTTATACAAAAAGCACATCTTTAAATGTTTTACTGTTTTAGGACAATTTAAATGATTCACTTAACCTTTACATACCGTCCAATTATTATAAATGTAATTAAAATGCACACTTATTACAACTATTTACGTATTGTGTGTTACGTTTACAAGTACCCAAACGAAACAGTTGAAAACACAACGGATAAAAACCAGAAGCAATAGCAATGGTGGCAAGTTTAATAAAACTTATAGTAAAGAATTGATTCCGTGCCAATAAACACAAAAGCATTCATGTAATGATAGGCTAGAACTGTTCAGTTTAATAAAACTGCTGAACCCGCTCCGATTGTTTCCATGTGAACATTGGATTCATGAGAACAGAAGTACCCCACCATTCACGTCTTTGAACAGACTTTATAAACAACAATTACGTACAAGTATCCGGCCCCTTATCCAGAGTGCCTACGTAATTGCAATTCCTTTCTCCATAAAAAGTAGAAACATTCATTGATTCATGAAAAGATTCAAAAGAGTCATTTGAAGCTTTTTAATTCTGGCAGGAAATAATTATACTTTTGTTTGGAGCTCACATACTTGCCGTATTAAAAGTTCATTGCGCCAGAGCCCCGGTTATTGTTTGTGTTGTATTTTTAAATTATATTAGCCGACAGATAGGTAAAGTAAGGACGTAGACACGCGTACGTTATGGGTTATGGGGTATTTATAGGCGCCCCACACGCTGTAGTATCGTGAGAGCGAGGAGGTGCGCGGGAGACACCCGAAGCTTCTATTCCAGGCGGGACCTTGCATATTCATCGACTAAAATCTCTAACATAAACGTAACTATAACACGCAAGGACATCACGTCAGCTCGCCTACAACCCAAAGTAATCAAACTTAATCGTAAATGTATTATGCATAACACTTGTCTACCTATTGTCTACGCATTATGTTGTAATTCTACGAGAGTGGGCGCTTTTAATGCGGTCAAGAGAAATGTATTTGAAATTATTTATGATTTAACTGTAAGTCGATGGCATGTTTTGTTCGCGATGGTAGCTATCGCTTTGTAAACTTTGGCTCTAGTAGCGCAAGGTCGCACATTTTTCAGTACAACAATGGTTTGCTACGTTTGCATTTAGACGTAACCGCGTGAATATGCGCAATCAGCTGTCCTTACCTACCTGTTGCTTCCAATTGTTCGTGAAGATGATTTGAAGAACAAAATTACGAGAGATGTTATTTTTCTTAATAAACTTGCTTGTGCATACATCTACTAACCCGACTTAAGAATCTTAGGGTAAATCTTTGACAAATGACGTTTAAAAATAATACCCGAAAAAACCCGCTACCAAAAAAGTACAGTAGTACAAAAATATTGACAAAAATTCAACACTAATAGTTTATTGGAAATTGATGTTAATTTATAACTACATTTTGCTTCTATTTACCATCCATTTACTGTATTTGATAATATACGTCAAGTATAATGATCGATTTAAGTACAGGTGTACCTGTAAGGTACCAAACTTCGTAAAGTTCGTTCTATTTTTTTTTTACATTTTTGACCAATTTGAGATTTTTATAATTAAGCTGGTTGATTAAGTGAAAATAATCTATTAAGAAAACTAATAATACTTTTATGCAAGATAAATACAGTTTATCCCAGCTCCCAATTAAGAGTTACTGAGTTACCGTAAAACAAGGTAAAAAAAGCTAAAATAATCATTAAATAATATATTCTATTATAAATTATGAAATTATTGAGGACGCGTTCCATATTATTATCACAACTACCATATTGTAAACACATTCGAATGTACATTGTTACATTTTTTTAGATTAGTGAATAACTGTTTTTCTTCAAATATGCATGATACAGTAATAAGACTTTATATGACAGTGGGAGTTTAAGTAAATAATGAATTGTTTGTAATATTTCTAATATAGACCATCCGTTCCCAATAATATGCATACGTCTTTATGTAAAAGTAATTCTACTTCATTACTGTTTGCCATATAGTTTGTATGCAGTCATGCTTACCAAATATAATTTAATACATTGTTAGTCCAGTTCCTTTGTGACTCAATCACTTGTTAAACGTTTAAGTCATCACATTTAGTCACTGGATAGTCGTTTCTTATTATTCTTAATAGCTTGGTTTTTTAAATGACTCAAGAGACTGATAATTGTGTTTATTTATCAGTAGCGTCACAGATAATATCCTGAGTTTTTTTATTGATGGATAGTGCAAACTACTTTTCCCTTTTTTTGATGACGACAAAATCGCAATGACGTGCCAGTTCTTGGAACTTGTTCGTTCCATATTACAGTTATGTTGTATACATGTGTGGTATATTAACAAATAAAATATATAAAAAACAATACAAATGATGATCACCAACAAAAACCAAGGTGACAAACACATCAAATTGTATAATAACATCTTAGTTAATTGCATATTTAGTCAATAAACATAAAATTCACCCGCTTTAAAGGAACTTTTTTATTACTTTTGTCTAGAACCCTTTTCCCTTCGTTCAATGTCTTACTGAACGTATAGATATTGCAACACTTGTCGGATTTCCATTAAGCCCGGCGAGCAATGAACCAGCCATGTAGAAAAGTTTTTGTAGTTGATCATTATGTGTGAACACAAGATCGACTAGATAGACAGGGAAAAGAGTTAGTGGTACATACATTGGCACGATACATAATTATATTATATTACATAACATTGACTATAAGTTGAGCGTCTACAAAATATGGCTTTAACGTAAAATGTAAATCATAATATGGATCCCTCCCTCATATATTCCCCTTATAAGGGGGATAAAAATTGTCACGTATAATAGATCCCTACATCTCGTCAAGCCTTAGGGTTCGTAGAGAAATAAATCCACTAGCTGCGAGGATTTATAGGCCCCGTTGTGGAAAGCATCGTGTCAATATTTAATTTAACTAATAATGATTGTAAGCGTTTGGATATTGTCTTGTAAATAGCATAAGTTTAAAAACCTAATTTGAAATAACTATTGATTACTTTATTGATAAGGGGGCATGGTCCGAGATAAGAAAGTAGTACAGAAATAGATTTTTAAGATGTCTTATACTTTGGAAACAGTAGTAGCTTCATGACCTTCAAAAACAATTCTCTAGAAATCTACTTTGAATAAGAAATTTTTATTTATATTGATTTGCTTTCTTACGGAATAAAATACCTATGTATGGAAGTTATCTTCCTCGCTCATTAGGGTTTGCTTCCTAATATTACGACAGAAAGCTCACAATGCAGAATAGGTCACGCAATAATTCAACAAGAACCATCAACTCAAGTTTCGCAATTAACAAAGGTTATCGTCCTAACATCTGTGAATAACTATGCTTTCATTGAAAAGAAAATGCAATTATTTGTTATAAATTTATGCTCAATGTTTTGTAACAAATGCCTAACTAATAACACTAATTTTAAAATTAAAATAACCTTCGATCATAAAATAAAATCGTGTTACCCACTTTTGTTATCGTTATGGAGCTACCTACTGCTTGTTATTTTTTACATATTACATCAACAGTTTATACGTATGTTGATATTGCCACAGCCGCTACATAATAATTTGAAAATACACTGAAACATTTACACTGAAATAAATCCTTTCACAATCAGAGTTTTCTAAAAGGATACTATTCAAGCGTAAAATCCGCGAAGCAAGCTACTAAGTAGGAACGAATTAAGTGAGACGTTTTTGCAATATTTACAAAGCACTGCAAATTTTAAAACATATTTTTGTACGCGAACAAAAATGTCTGAAACGGAAACGTAAGTATTGCAATATTTGCAACACCCTGACGCCTGTTATGTCCGGGCGAATTGACTCTATCTGGGCCGGTAACGGCACCTAAACAGTAGTAGACAGCGCACGAAACGACTGAATAACCAAAGCCTGACCTTAAACTCAGTGTGCCACTTACAAATGCTGATAACGACAGATTAACAAGTGCTTTTCACACACGAGCGCACAGCTGTTCTAGAGACTTTTGGCAACGTCTCCAACGCTAATCACTGTTCACCAAGCTTTACACATACAATGAATGAAAAATAAAGAAAATAACTTACAACCAGCGTAGTATATAGCCACTCCTATAGAAACAGGACTAGACATACAACGCGTAACTAGTAAGTATTGCAAGAGAAAACTAAACTTTCTAACAAAGAATGGAAAATTATCGCAATGAATTAGTTACTAGATGAGTGCTGTTAGGCCGAAGATGGTTGCGCACACCGTCACGGTCCACCAGTCGCCACCATTTACCAACACGCGCTGAGTCGTTTACTCGTGCCAGGCCGCGATTGCTTCAGACAACCAATCCCGTTATATTTACAAACAAACGAACGACACAAGACACATAAGTATATAAACAGAATCGACAGAATGTCGCTATTTCCTGTATTTTAAAGTGAATCTACTGATTTATGTGTGCGAATCTTAATTAATTAGCGTTTAATCTTGCTTTCTTTGTAATGATAAACATGAGTAAGCTACCCCCAATGACAATATAATGCGTTAACGATGATTTATGGAAATAACATAAATGTAAAGTGTGATCACAGTCACATAATAAATGAACAAATTGTGTCATTAATGAAAACACCATATCTTTCTTTGAATGGTGTCCGGTGGGTGATAATTATTACAAAATATACTGTGACAAGAAATTTTGTCATGACTCATTTTGTATTAATACATGATTACCTGCACACAATGACAAACATATTTTGTTGGAAGATTTTCAAACAATGTTGAAATTTGTGCAAATATGATAAAATATAATTTTTAGGCAATATTACAAGAAAGGCAACATTAAAATCTGTACTGCAAACTCAAACTAAATAATCTTAATTTTATCAATAACAAAGTACTAAGTCTCTGATAAGCGCATGAAAAGTGACAACTAGAATATTTAAATCAAAGCATGTGTTGAGATATTTAGACATTCTAGACTTGGTTGTGTGATTTTTGCCCAATGGAAATGATATCTTAAATTGTAATTATTTACAAACAAATCTAAAAGATTTTTTTGAAGTCAAGCCAACCACATAATATGTACAAGAAAATATTTTTATGAATAAAACTGAATATTGTATAATTATGTGATGTAGTAAAACAATTTAGATAAGGATGGAGTCTATTTGTTGTGTGTATAAACTGTGGTTATCCTAATGAACAATTTTGGGTCATATGTATAAACAACATCTAAAGATAAACAAATATCCTATGTAAATATAACCCACATCTTGTTATGTTAATGTAATATCATTACTGCAATACAACAGAGCAGAATTTTGTTGGCTTAAGTATCACAGTATGTCAATAATTCTTACTTACAGAACAACATTGATGAAAATTTTATCATCAGAAAATATTATTCATATTATCATTGCCAAAATAAAGAAAAGATTTCTATCAAACTCATACACTATTGCATGAAATTAAGAATTGTGTACCTATAGAAATGTATATTAAAATGTATGCAATTATTTGCTAAATAAAGAACACTAGATCAAAGAGCATCAATCATTAATTGAATTTGAAAAGTAGTTAAAATTGAACAAGTAAATGAATAAAATGGCTCTGAAGGTACAGTAAAAAATAAGATGAAAATGTTGAACTTTTTAATCTATAAAGTAATATGGTGAAAGATTATAACCACAAGTTTGAAGTGATAATTAATGAAACTACCAACAAGCATGTCTGATCCAATTGCAATGTTTGTCAACAACTCAAAAATTTACAGTAAAAAAAAAATATCAATTGGCTTTCTAATATCATTTTGAAAGAGTAAAATG
>DWNR01004493.1:0-10839 GCA_018250455.1 Polygonus leo
CCTGTGTCGTGGGTACCATGGGCACATACAAGACGTACGCATAAACACCCAGACCCAGAACAGAAATCCAAATTCATCATTCAAATTTCTGTCTGGCAGGAAATCGAACCCGGGTCCCTCAGCACAGACTGGTATGGTGACCGCTGCGCCACGCGGGTCGATTTAACTTGCATTGTTCGAGTGTAACATATTTTTCAAATTTGCAAATCATTTTTTAATCTTTAAATTAATTTTAAATAAATTGAAATGTTGCAAAGGCTTGTTTTTAGTAAAATATAAAGAGTAAGAATGTTCTTCACAGGAAACTTTGTATTCAGAGGACCGTTTCGTTTACGTATTACATCTAGATACTTTTGTTTTTAAAAGAAATATATAGATAATATATATCCTGAATATTAGTACATACATCATTTTTGAAAACTGCAAAGTAACAGCGTTTCAGCGCTACGGGAGCTAGATACGTACCTACTCCAAAATTGATTCTCCCTCCAGCTTGCTCTATTTTACAGAGATTTGAATAGCAGTGTAATCAACCATTGACGGAAAATCATTTCCAGTTTTGAAGCTTTCAGTGTGTTATTCATGGGATACCGTTTTCTCATCGGGTGCAAAATTAACAGTGGTCACAAGACACAAGCAAAAGTCATACCGTGGATATTAAAACTGTACAATGCGGAAAATAGATTCATCTTTAAAATTTCCTAGACCATTTTGCTTGTTAAACATAAATGCAATATTTTATCGTATCTTATTTTAATATGAAATTTATTGTGTACATAACTGTTCTAATGGTCTGAGATAAATATTATTACACGGTCATCAAAACAGAACTACGAGGACATAAATTTTAATGCACGCGACAATAATAAATGAAAGCTCTCGCTGGGACTCGACGTAGCTGGCACGTGACGACGACTGCGATTTTTTCACAATGCATTTATTGAATCCTAAAGGTAACAAACCCATACAGTAAGTACACATACCCATACTTCATACACCAATATTTAGTAACGGTAACTAGAAATAAGATGAGAATATTCGTTCATGGTTTTGGGTTTTCAGTATATTAAGCTGTAGATTTAATGAAACAAATAAATTAATAATGAATATCATGATCATATAGTTGATTTATACCTGTGTATTTTTTATATCTAAACCTAGCGATAAGACAGACGGACTACCGGATGGTAAGTAGTCCCCGTCGCACTCAAGTGCAGCAAATTTCCATAGGCATATAGGACTGTCAATGCATCGTCGGCTATTTTTGCATGTATTTTTATGTCATAACCTAGGGATAAGGCAGACGGGCCACCTTTTGAAAAATGTTCACCATCGCCCTTGGATATATATACATAGATGGAACCTCGTCCTGCGGCTCAGCACTAACATTGTACAGCCTATAAAAAACACAGAGACACCCAATATCTTTCTAATGGTCCAAGGGTTCTAATCGGTTGATGATCCTTGGGTCTTTGACAATCCTTATAGCGTGCAAATGAAATGAGGAAAGCGGGTATTGAGTCGCGCTTGCTTACAAATGAGAACCGAACTCCATGTGGGGTACGGCTCCCATTCGATCAATGAAAAATAATATTTTCAAAATTGATAAATGAAAAACAATATTTACAGAATACGACCACAATACTTTTATTTTATTAATATAACTTATAAATAATCTTCTTACCTTATTTATATATACCTTAATAATACCTTATAAATCTGATTCGAATTAAGCGCGTTGTAACTCTAATGATTCAATCTACGGATGGTGCTTTAAATAATTTATTTACTGCTAGATTTACTAGAGCACAATGAAGAACAAAAGATGTTCACTTTATTCCTTTGCTCTAACATGCACTTAGCTGATCTAGAAATTTTGCCAGCAATAACGTGGTATAAAGTGCTTGTTGTAAATGTTGCAGAAAATCTTTTATATACCATATTTACAAATTGAATTCCAATTCGTTTGGAAGCAACTGAATCCCAAATCTAATGTAAATATGAAATTTCTGATGTATTTATCTTGCTGGGGCGTCGTTAACCAAAATATCGTTACTTTGTACTCGCAATATTTAGGAAACGGAAAATTTTCGTGGCCTTAATCTCTTCCTGGGGCTTATACAAACATACAATAATATGCATACATAATATTTTTATCTTTTCTATATTCATCGTCTTTTAAATATATCGTATATCTATCATTACTACATAATATTAAAATTATATTTAATATAACGCATTACTGTGACCTAGATATCAAAGTCAATATAATGTCGCAGACATTTTTTTATGATTTACTGACGCCTTATATGTTTCCAGTACTTTATTATCCAACCATTTGGCTCGCTATTAACAATATACAGGATGGAGCAAATAAACTGGACATAGAAAAATGGACATAGAGAAAAAGTACAAAAAATATCAAATATATATTTTAACTGAAAGGTATCATTTTTTGAGTTTATATATGATTTTATCGAGTCCTGATAGTTACCGTTTTTTGCATCTTTCATAAGTTCAATTCTCGAGTCTGGCAAGGTTTTCAATAAATGGGAATGCAAATATTATTTTATTACTAAAAATAAATAAAAAATCCTTTCAGTAAAACTTGATATTTTCTATATAAATAAAAATGAATCAACGAAATGTTTGTACGCACATAACTTCCAAACGACTGCACAAGATTTGATATATCTTTCGTTACTGTGTTCGTTATTGTCAGGAGAATGTTTATATGAAAAAAAAAATGAATATAAAAATAGTTTTTCCCCCGTTATAATCGCGGGACGTAGTACGCCTGGGCAGCTAGTCTTTAATATTGTTGTAATCTTATGTTATGTTTTGTTCGTTCCAACCTTTATATTGGTCAACCATTTGGCTAGCGCACACTTATCAACAAGCACCAGGACCATGCAGCACTTTTTATTGGATTTTAAAATTAAATGATGATATGAATCTATATTGGTGATTTTTATATTCTGCATTAATATATTGACCAGCGCGGTGGACTAAATTCTTCTCTTTGTGAGAGGAGACCCGTGCCCAGCAGTGGGACATTTAATGGGTTGTGATGATGATGATTAATATATTCTGTAGTCAAATTCATTCCTACATTTGTATGTAGCTTTAATTTGACAAATACTTCAGTTTGGTAAAATGACTTGTATGTACATACATCAATAGAATATATGATAAATCTTAAAAAATAAATTCAATTATGTAACATAATATATAATATACAAATTATATATATTAAACAAAACAAATATCTAATATCTTTATCATGCGAATTCAAATAAAAGGAGGATATTTCTAAAAACGGTACCTTTCGTCGACACCTTGTGAAATATCGCTGCGATTCATCATAGGCGGCCCAATATAACGTTTGTAAATCTCCTTGAATCACATTAAATTGATTTATTTGTTAACACGAAATGGAGGACATGAATTTCAATTTTTATTCTTAACCAAATATTACAACTATTATTCATTTCGGAATTCAATTTTACGAAATGAAATGCGCAATTAGATTTGAACATAAATATGGGATTCAATAATTAGAACATAGGGAGATTTTATTACAATGTATTTTCTTATATTTAACCTATATGAAAATCGAAAAGACTCCACAAGGTACACCGCCTCGTATGGTCGATTAAAGGGACGGCCGACATTACTATTTCTGTACTCATTTCAGCTTTCGTTATAAAGCTGAAGCAGTATTAAACTCCACTGGAGTTTTATTTCATATGTATTTATTTTAGGAAGACAATATATTTCAATTTATATGAAATTGTTAGTCTTGTTTTTGTACTTTAAACTAACTTATACTTTTAATAGACAGCCACGAATATATCTATCTATATTTCAGCTACAATTTCATTTCTATTTTATGGTTGACACACTCAGGTATTAAGTAGCTCGTATACTCGTTTCCTACATCTATAAAACCGACAAAATGGGAGTCAGACTTACTCGCGTAGGATGCCATAAGCTGAAAATAAGATGAAAAATATCGGTTTCTAGTGCCTGTTAAGTTCAACTGATACAATCGGCAGCCCTCTCCGATGGACCATAGTGTGTATGGCTGGCATAAAACTTCTTTATATTCTTCTAAGACTCCTTTATTAGACTTCTTTATATTCTCAATGAATTGATGATCGAATACAAGTTACGAAATACGACAATCTACTATTTGGAGTTGCAATTGTTTTCAAAATACACAGGGCAGTGACTTTAGACGATAGTGAATATGTAAATGGTTTCGTTTCAAAGTCAATCAATATAGACGTTTGAGTGGCTTATTAGACGATAGACGATAAAAGGTTTTGGGACTGAGCTTATTGATTACGATGGAATAAACCGAACAGATTTTAATATTAAGATTTTAGCGTCATATTAATTAACTGGGATAGTTAAGGTTTCATTCCCTTAAATTATGTTTTAAATCTTTGTTAGATCCATGCACAAGACACCAAGTTGTGTTGATCAGGATGATACATAATACCCATTTGCATAAAAATAATAACAACTATAATTCGAAAGATAAGTGTTTTATGATTTCGATGCCAAGTGTGCTTGAAAAAATTATAAATCATTTTTTTCCGCCTATAGTTCAAGTACTTTCTATTACTTTATTTTAACTACTGCGATCATATACTAAAGAGACAGGCTCACTACACTTCTCAAGTTCTCTATTACATACGAATCTAACATAATCGATAACTGCCAGCTATGGACATTTATCAACAGAAATTCAGATCCAGTAAATTGAGACCAGAAATTTGTTAGGCAACTTCTGGTAACATTAATTTCAAACTAGCAAACCCCACAGTTTCAGGTTTGACAAGTAGTATCATCAGAATTTGGACTATCATCGCGATAACTACTCTAATCTCTGAGGAGGTATTAAGTCAATCCAATAATTTTTATTTCTACTCATATTCCTTTTGAGGAGTTGCCTGTATTGTCTATTGATACTGTGTTGAACCCATATCAAAAGTAATTTTGATGATTATTACTTATTACTATTGGATCTTGAATCTAAAAGTTATTCGTAAACGTACATGAAAAATACATGTACTGTAGGAAGACAGAATCTGTTCCTTTTTCGATGTCGGTTAGTAAATGTATATGACCTAACATTCAGTGTGTTTGTGTAAGTTTCTTGTTTATTGGTTTGCACTATTGTTATTGGATTGCAATATCGAGGTTTCAGTGAGACAAAGACGTTCCGTCGACCACGGTACATAGATATTTAGTTATAAAGTTATCGCATACAAGAGGCTTGTGTTATTGTGGTATTAAATATAGATATCCATAGATTTATTGTTTGTGTTTAGGAAATTCTCCAACTCATACTATTTATTCATAAAAAATTATTTAGGTTTGTATTATGTATGTACAGATAGTAAAATAGCATATTAATAATACCTACACTTTATATCTTTAATTTTAGATACTGATGATGTACCGGCATTTTTCAATCTTCAATCATAATTTAAGCTTCTACGTGCGACAAGCTTCTACGTTTCAGCGTGTGACAATCTCGCCGCAATTTTGCGATGCTCTCGTCACTTTACTATTTAAGGTTTTATAGGGTAATGAGAAATTACTGTTTACCGATTATAAGAAGGAACCTATGGTAGCAGAAAAACTAAAACTTCGTGACTAAACCTTTGTCATGGAAACATATAAATAAATATATAATTGGCAACTTAGTTATTGGCGATTTTTTCAATGAAATTAATGAGTTTTAAAGAACCCAACACGTGTAAAATGGTTTTAAATGGCTGTATGAGAAACATTTAATTTCTTTGTAATCGCCCGTGGCTAAAGGGCTTCATCATCATACACATCACGTAATTTTTAGCGGCTTGCACTGCCATATTTCCTTCACGGAAATAAAACATAAAACTGCGGCAATGTTTCTTTTTTGCATATTAATGTTGAGAGGTAAGAAAAAAGCATCGGCGTAACGAACTTGTAAAGCTAGGTAACGATGACATCTAACATATAAGAAGTTGATCATGACATTTTCATATCATAAAAATGGGGTTGAGAGATGTCTATAACTAAAATCAGCAGTTAAATAAATTTGCCAACCTTATAGATTACGTTAACAGAAACCATGTTTTGTTTATTCAAAAGTTAACCGCAATCAAAACTCTAGACACAGTTGGATAAATATGATACAATGAAACCTATTTACTGTTTAAAATTTATTAACAGGGTAAATAAAACTGATTAGTCAAATAATTTGCAACACAGAACACGTAGTGAGGGAAAATGAACTTTAGCAAAATTGAATGTTATTCATCGAACAAAGCAATGAATGTAATGTTAATATATATGCGTTCACGCGGTTTATAGGTCAGTGGTAACATAATTATAAAAAAGGTATAATTTTTTGTACTAACTATACCTTAGCAAATTTATGTCTGTACTTATAAATACAAAGTTAATAAAAGAACCATCACTGGCAATTAGCTAGGCGCAGTCTTCAAAACATTTGGAACAAATAAATATTTTCAACATGAACTTATGATGAATATGAATTTCTGTTCTGGGTTTTGATGATTCGTCTTATAACCCTGGCGCCACGATACTCGATACTCGATCTTACTCGTAGTAATAAGGTATGGAACCCAATAAAGTAAAAGTACAGTGTTGTGCCTTTTTATAACGTCGAGTTTTATATCCTCGACGGTTAAATCTCCTTTAACTTTACAAGTTTAGGTTCTAGACTGTTTGTATTATCTTCATCTGAAAATTTGCTTGGATAAAGTGTATCTGAGATTAGGTTTTTTTTTCGTCGGAAAAATGCGCACGTATACCCGCCGCCCTAGGGGCTAGACGATAGGTTATGTGGGACTTTAACCCACTAAAAACCGACGGTGTTCCACCTTGCCACCGTATGACGAAGTCACGGGTACACCAACGGCCCATCCACATGGTCGCCCTACACTACGGGCAACCAAGTGTGGATTATCGACCGCCCCCCATCGATCTATCGATCCCCAACCCCTCTCTGCTCCTCAGGCAGTGCCCTCAGCACACGGCGAGGGACACGCCGAGGAGCCCTCCATGTCTCAACCTCAATGCGCCCGACAACGCAAGTCATCGGGCGCAGAGGGAGACCCACCTCTGAGCCGCTCTTAGTCTGACCCCTCCCCCTAGCCTGTCCGGTATGGGTGGCCCTGTCCGGCATAGCCTAGGGGATCATCGGGATACGCAAGCCCCCCCACCACGACAAGGTGGCAGCTCCAGCGGTAGGGAGGGGGGGGGGGATTTGAGGTTAGGTTAGGTTATATCCTACAACCCTCTATGATTTTATGTTTAAGGAATAATATTATGTTAGAGCTGACCAATGATCATAAACATTAATATACTATTAAAGTGAAAGGTTTTGTACACCAATGCTACGAAATACTGAGATATTTTAAATCAGTGTCGTCGTGTACTTAAAAACACTATTCTGATACTATTCAGAGAACAATATACTATGTAGATAATCTATCTAGAAATACACATAGCTTTCAAGCCCGCATACGATTGAATCTAAATTGGGGTCGTAATCGCCTCGGATTTAAGTATCGTCTTGGTTGCACCTGTCCTAACGGAACAGACGTAGAAGTCATAATGACATTAGCCATACAATGTATAACTGTAAAATATAAAGTGTAAAGATATTTTACGCAACTTTGTAGTACGACTTATGTAATGCTAAACTTATGGATGAATGTGATTCACCTTTGCACCCTCGCCCTACTCGCCAAGGATGAGGTTCCACTCATATCAACTGGATACGTGGAGTTTCTCAACAATTAGGATTGCGCGTTGCTTCTCACCACGTTTACTTACAAGTTGAGCTTACTTTCGAGGTCTTCTCAGAACGGTACCACATGAGTTTGTTCTTTTTAAATGTGCGAAGAGCTTTTTTTTGCAAAGCTGAAGCTTTTGCGACTACGGGTAATGTCCTTAGTCTACAGTGATCACTTCCAATAGATTAGGATATTAAAAAAAACCTTTTTTCACTCCACCAATGTTTTATATCTAGGAATACAATTTTTACTCACTTCCAAACTAAATTAAGAATAACAAGAACATCACCGCGATCTCATAAATCTAACAGTAAGTAGTTGTAAAACATGGAATGAAGTAGTGGTACTCAATTCGCTGCTACATTAAATCACTAGCTTCACGTTAAAGTTAACGATGTAGACTTAATAGTTATTGCTAAAGAGTTTTCAATGAAATTGCTTCGCCAGTGCAACTTTTCACCGTTCGAAAGCAAACTGAGGAGTATAAGCTACTGACGATCAATGTATCTGAGAGCGTACAAAATGTAATTCAGTGTATGCTTCAGAGTTGAGGAAGTTCTACACAAGAAATTGCAGAACTTTATCAGGAGTCCGATAAAGTAATGAGAATTTGCAGTAGAGTATATTTAAATTAATGAAGTAGGTTACACTGAAGTGACGGTTTGACGTGCATTATTATTTTCATTCCGACAAATGGTGAATGGCATATGAATGAATGAACGAAAAAAAAGGAAAAAAAAATTAGTCTAATATTTTATTTATACGTTTTTGCGTGTTTCTAGTTTTAGTGGCTATAATAATACATTCTGTAACATTAAAAACATATTTTTTTATCGCTTAGGGATCAAGATACACAGTTGTATGACTGTAGGATGAACGGTCGTAACGTAACTAATTTGATATCGACAGAAAGTATTCTTGGGTCTTCTTGGGTTTTACGCTCTTTAGTAACATTTATCTACTTTGCTTTGTTTAATTCGAGCTATCAAAAGGTTTTTTCTCTTGGGTGATAATTAAAATTCTTAACAGTGGTAAACCGTATTTCAAGCCACTGTCACTGCTTCATTTCCTACCTAAATGTTTGCTAATTAGTTCTTACAGTAGACTCGGTTTAAAAATTAATGAAACTAATTAATTTACCTACAAATTATTTATGAAGTAAACTTGTTATACAATCTTATATAATAATATTACACCATAATAACCTAGTTTGTCTGTTTATCAATTTATTTAAAATGGCATGTACTGTTTTGAGATTTCGTCAAAAAATAATTAGATATGTATCTAATGCTAGTTAATTGGCAATATTGATTATCCTAATTAGCATTAACATTTTCTTAGTAAGCATATTATTCGTCATAAAATCACACATATGTTGACCTTTACAAATAATTTTCCAAAGATAATTCTTAATTTTTAAATAATTTAATCGTCGATATTTTAATTCAATTAGTTGAATATTAATCGATTTTAGGTCAAAAAGTAAAATGGTGGAAATGATCTCAGACTGTCGCGATAAGACTGCCGGTAATCTTGTGTCGGTCGATGCGTAAACCGATGCATCGATGTTTCCAAAACATCTATTTTCGTTGACCAATACTTACTTACACTCACTTTAAGTTATGGCAACACGTATACCCAATTTTATTTTGAAAATGTAAAATGGTGGGATTTGTTAATGAACCACATACGTCAAAACGGACCAAATAATTTCGACATTAATATAGTAGTACAAAGCACTAGATTGATCATTATAAGTAGTTGCCATAAAACGGTATCACTAGATAGTAGGTACCCACGTATTGGGACGACAACAAATCTATCGTTCTGTGGATTAAGGCGCAGTATAATTGCGAATAACATTGAATTCCTTCCTTCACAAACATTTGTAACTTGTTTTAAATTTGTTTTGTGGCTTGTTGTTGTCAGTTTTGGATCTTAGAAAGAAATTAAACGAGCAATTTAACAAAGTTTGTAGGCTATCTATATTGGTTACGTTTCAAAATCCAGTAAAGTTCGAAAACTTGAAAACGAAAATTTTCCTAATATTAGTTTAGTATTTTCAATACATATGTATATTTCTTTCCTATATGTTATAAACTGTAAACACATATACAGACGAGATAGGAAGTAAACACCTGGAATGCTATTTGAATAAAGACATAAAAATATAGAAAAATAGCTATAACATATATATTCTATATTAATATTAATAATATAAAATATTAAACCTTTACACTATTATTAATAAGTAGTTAGCGCCAGGTGGTCCAACTTGTTTAGTAGGGTTTGTACGACCGGGGAGGTATCACTGCCACCCTCATAAATAGTAATCATTCACATGAACATTAGTAACCATTCCCAAATACGATTAAATCATACCTGACGTTGGTCACAGATGCCCCCTGAGGACTAAGATGTGCCCCACGACCGTAAGTAAAGGCGGCAACCACGCCTCTTCAAACCGAAACACAAGAATTTCTTCACGGAGGATTATGAGGGTGGCGGTGTTACCTCCTCGATCGAGCCACATAAATTTTACCACCTGGCAAATGGTACACGTCATATAAGAAAACATTCTTAAATAGGCAAATCTTTTATTGTACCTTATTAAACTTTATATCTTAAGTACTGCTACTAAGACAACCCCTCTATGTATAGTGCCAGACACTACGGTCGCACAATCAACGCAGCCTGTCTCGATACCGAAGGCATACTGCCTTAGAATACCCCGATGATCCCACCGCAGTATAAAATATAGTACAGCAGGAGTCCCTCTCCTAACCCTCTCAATCACTACGCATCAGACACTACCCACACCATCCCCGACGTCGGAGACGGGGTCCTGATTTAACCCGGTATTACTGTATACAAAGTATTAGGCTTACACGCAAGTTGACATTAGCTTGAATAATCTAATTATCTACCTATAAACGAGCAATACCTTTAAACGAGCAATTCTTGTATATATGTATATATATATCAACGATCTCGGAAACGGCTCCAACGATTTTCT
>DWNR01004494.1:0-10839 GCA_018250455.1 Polygonus leo
AAAAAATAAAACCGACTTCAAAATGCACTAAAAAGTATAAAATAATTTAAAATTTTGATGTCGGTGCCAAGTGGTCTGAAGGAGATGCCGACAGCATTTGACAGTAAACTGTTGTAAGTGTTTTTGTGATTATCTATTTTGTAAAGTATATTAGTCTGAAAAGCCTTATTGTACTATTTTTCCAAATTTGAGAATTATTGTTTTAATACAGGGCCTCGTAAAAATTGCTTTAACCAATATTTGTTAGGACGGTAAATACCTACACTAATAATTAAAAAAAACTACAAAACCTACACTAATAATTAAAAAAAAACTACAAAACGATTAAATTAAACATTTCTGCTCAACTCAGGGTCATTGCCGTACGAACCAGTTACTTTCCTACGGCAGCAATAATTTAAATTTACGATCCAATTCAGTTATCAGAGCCATAATGGTTAGGCGTATTAACATGCTAATTGGTAAGCCAATAACTTGGAGTCGGCTGGCGTATAGTAATCTCGATCTAATTCTCACGCAGCGTATGGATTTGGATTATCAGCGTTTCTCGTCCGGGCTGAGTTTCTGCTGAGTTGGTGGAGTGTAAATCGTAACCTGCCCGACATTGCGTCGCCAAGTCTGCGCCCCCGCGCCCCTCGCCTCCCAGGTGACGACCCCCTAGTGTTGCCCCTACGGCTATCGATTTAATATTCTAATCCTATTCCGGATGGATCCAGATTTGGAATAAATTGCGATGGAAGATAGCGATGTGTTCTTTTGGAACTTTGAATTAATTAACAATGAAGCAAATATGTTACATTTTTTGTGCGTAATAAAAATGGTTTAGTTCACAGCAGGTTTGAAAATTTGAATGACGTAAAATGTAGCAGGATAATTTAAATGGTAAATCCATTTCTTACATAAGTATAGTTAATAGCCGCAATATATAGTTTTAATCCTAAAATAGATCATTTTATTTGTCCGCAATGGATTTTTGTAGTTTTATAAAAAAATATATTCATATTGCAAATTCGACAGTTTAACAGTAGAAACGATTTCATCAGTAATTAAATGAAATAAAGATAACCAGTTCTGAAATTAAATCAGCCTCACATGATTGCCAATTTTTTATTGCACATATACTATACAAATCTACGATATCGATACGACGTTTCCATCACTAGACAACCACGATAAATCTGTCGTATATTCAGCAATGTAACGGCTTTCTCTGGGACTCATTGCTCAGAATAAAGCGACGCTCTTAATATGTGATGTGGATAATTGGCATGCTTTTCCCGAAATAAGGAGTATAAACCACGACTCGGCTGCGTAAGCTTATAATGTACGATGTATACGATATTACAGCAGTGGAATAAACGTAGGTACTAGCGATATACAGAAAATACGATATTTGATATCTATCCGCCGATTTACGTGTTAGGAAGCTTGTCGTATGAACAATCAAGTTGACCTAATTTAATTTTATTGTTTTAATATACCTTTGGGTATTTAAATAATATTTGATGTTACGTATAGGTAAATTTGGGATAGAAATGTTGAAAAGTTTTTATAAAAAATCGAATTAAATGGTGGTAGAAGTCGCTTTCGTTGTACTCGTAAGTGGAACCGAAACCGTAAACCAAGTGTTAGGTACCACTTTATAACAAAGAAACACACCTAACTGATTTACCACGTGGTAGATTCCGTTTAGTTCGACTGGGGAGGTACCACCGCCACCCTCATAGTCCTCCATGAAGCAATTCCTATGTTTCGGTTTGTAGAGGCGTGGTTGACGGTTGACGGCTATACTTATACACGAGGCGAACAACAGATGCGTTATCTGTGATCAAACTTAGGGATGATTTAATTACACTAGGGGATGTTTACTAATATCCATGGGCGGCAGTGACCACTTACCACCATGTGGACTGGATGCTCGTTTGCCATAAAAAAGATGACTATCAGCGCTAACTTCGTGTTACCTTCGTATTAACATTTAATTTATTCGCAAACACGAAAGAGAGAAAGAGTTTGAAAGACTGGGTTACTATCCCATTGTTTTCCCTGTAACACATTATTCTCGCACTAAAAACAAAGGGCCCGTGTCAATTTTGGACGGCGAAACGGGCGCGTTTTCCTGTCAGCGAAAGGAAAACTGTGAACTATGAAATTTCCATTTAAATAAAAAATAAGAGATCTTGTAGTAAAATTGTGTGTTTTTATGCTCCGGAAAAGTAAAACGCGCTATACACAAAATAGCCATATTAAGTCCTACACACTACAATGATTATAATTTAGACTTTGTTTTACAAGTTCACTTAAGACCGTAAAATGTCTTATTCACTATGTGTAGAAATAAAGCTTAGGCCATTATTGCTTCTAAGTCCTCGAACCCACAAAAGTTTGTTTAGGAGGTTTTAGCCCACGCCTTTTCATATAATATATTTGGAATGCATCTATATTTTATCAACCCCAAAACTTCTGTCCCATTTCAATTAAATTCCTTACTACCCCTATGAGCTTGTGTGACAAAACTTACCTGAGTGTACTAAAGTGACGCACTAGACTTCTAGTAGTGTTCGTGTAAATGATGGATATGATGGATGAAGTGCTATGACTTATAACTTACTAGCTTTTACCCGCGGCTTCGCTCGCGTTTTATTTATTTTTTAATAAAAGGCTATTTTTGGAAATTTAAACTACCCTATGTACTTTTCTATGATTCACTCTATTCGTATACCAAATTTCGTTACAATTGGTAGGTATAGTAGTTTTGGCGTGAAAGCGTAACAAACAAATTTACATTCACATTTATAATATTAGTATAGATTAACATTTTTTTTTTAACAAGTGTACAATGTGTCTTCTCCTTAACAAAGATCTTTGTACTTATGGCACTCATCCTCACATATACATTTGTTTAGGGCTGTATTAATGAAGTGAACTAAATATTGAGGTCGTTATTGAGTGCGGTTTAATTATTAGATCACAGACTTAAAGTCACACTCAAGACCGATCTCAATCTTGAGTTTACTTTAATAATACGGCCCTTAGTGTTTCAAGTTAGAAAAAAATGCTTATTAGAGTTTAGGCTAGGCTATAAAAATTTATTAATTTTTATTCGCGTGTAAAATAATAAAAAATATATATAGAGCACGAAAAAAAATGTCTTTACCGGCGAATTCGTGCGATTGAATTTTTATTGTTACAAGTTCGCATAAAAAACTTTCTCAATTTCTCGGGCCATGTCCGTTGACAATAAATCCAGTTTCGGATGGTACGGGCTATAAAGCATAGGCGCCGTTGGTTATCGAGTGGTTCCGGTGGGCGGGGTGGTGGCTACTGTCAACATCTCGTGTTGGAGTTGGGAGACAATTCCTACTCATTTTTGTTACAATATAACAATTTTCTTTTAGCGTGTTACCATATCGTGCTGAAATAGAAGACCATTCCTCAGTTTTGTTGTAACGCTAAAATTTTGCTTTAAATCGAATTATTGAAGATTTGAACTGTCAATTCTTTAAAATGGTGTGAAAATAGCTCTCCTCCAAAGCCGGTGATGCATTAACGGTCCCTCTGGTGCTACAAGTGTCCATAGGCGAACGTAATATTATCATAAAGTCTGCCTTATCGCTAGGTTTAATTATAATAAAAAATAGATCTACTTGAATATCGAAGAATATAGTTTCGGTGTAATTCCGCATTCTGCATTGTCCAATACGTATCAGTATAAAAAAAATAGATTTCCTCGTGAATTTCGTGCCATTGAAAAAAATAATTTTTGATTTGAAAGAATTTTATTTTCAAAAAACGCACATTCTATTAGAGTGAGTGTAGTTTGGTGTTTCTATCGGTGGCGTAAATTTATTCATACAGGCCTAGCCTCTTAACTGTGGTGTTATTTAGGGCACACTTCCTTTATAGCCACGACCATTGCTAAAGGATTTGGATTCCGATGGTTTAGGTAACGTATTTTTTCTTTCTAGTTGTCCTTGGCAATGTGTAACCTATTCTTAATCCATGCCGAACATCGCAAATAAATAAAAAGTTTTCTAGTCTGTTTTTTTTTCGCTACAAATATGAGTAGAAGTACCTAGAATTTATTTGTCGTTAGTCGTAAATCAATTTCAGTAATCTACATAGCAAAGTTTAAATAAATAATTGTTATAATGAACTTTATATTTATTTGATACTACTTAGGTGTTAATTCTGATATTCTTCAATTTGACTTCTGAGATATACCTATCGGCATCCATCCAGCAATGGGAAAACAGTTTCTTGATAAACGACCTCAAGAACTGATACCAAAATAACTTCTAAGTAATTACAATGTCAGTAATCATGACTATCTCTGAATTAAAGTTGTTACTATTGTTACAACGTAGTGATTGCCGACCAAATCTTAAGAAGAGACACAAGAGAAGCCTGAAACGTAAAAGAAAGTCAGGACTATGGGATTTTAGATGCTAGAGCATTACTTGCGGCTGTAACGCCTTTGATTTGACGATAGATGAGCTATACTTGATTATGTTTCTGATTCACGTTTTGGCAATTTATGATTTTGAGCCATCCCTTTCGTTACATTTCATATTTGTATAATTCTTTACATTGTGTTGTATGTGTAGTTACCTGACTCAACTTGGTATACCTAAGAGATTGTAAAAAAAATTCAAGAGTAGGTAATCATCCCCAAGTACGATTGAATCATATTTAAGCTTGATCACAGACGTGTTGCTACTGAGGATTGAGATGTTCGCCTCGTGTATAAGTATAGACCGGCAACAACGCCTTTCCAAACCAAAACACAAGAATTGTTTCACGAATGATTACAAGGATGGCGGTCTCCCCGGATCTCCCCGGTCGAACTACACGAGTTCTTCTATCTGGATCTAACAGTAACAGGTAAAGGTGAGGCCTATTAGGTACATACAGGCTAAGTTCCAAAGATCAGCATACAAGTAAACGTACAATAAATATGTATCGTGTATGTACTTTTATGTATTGTAACTGAATCAAATAATACACAAAAAATATATATATTTTTACATGCCAGTAACGTATTTTTTAGTTGATCTATCTAGCAGAACTCGAAGAATCAGGACTACTACACTTAGATTAAGGGTAAAACATAACCATACAAAAGGCGTATCTTAAACACGTAAAATACTATTTACTTTTGTGCAATGTAAGTGAACTACAAAGCACAGATACAATCATTTATATTTTTACTGGCAGTAACAATAACAGCAGAATCAGAAGAATCAAGCCTATTGCATATCGGAATACAATTTACGTACTTCAAGTATGTAAAATACATGTACTTTTAAGCTCTACAACTGAACACAAAATACACAAACTTTAACTAAACTTACTATTGCCTATCTATTTAGCAGAATCCGAAGAATCAGGCCTACTGCATATAGGTTAGGGTCCACACTGAGTTACAGGGTAACTGGGCGGGGAGTGGGGACCTGTTGCACGGGGCGGGGCGGCACGCCCAACGCCCAACACGTGCGCTATGAAAGTAGCTCTTACACCGTGATACGTGATGCATATCAGATTGGGTTTACTACTTTGTTATAAATTGTATGGTTTAAAAGAGTTGGTTAGTAGTACATATTTTATCTTTCTTTTGTTTTATTTGAATAACGACTAGAAGTAGAAAGTTTGCAGTCCACTCTTAAACGAGTAGCAGTAGCAAGTAAGTTTACAGTCCACTCGAAAGAGCATGCCTGATGGTGGTTCGTGGCCATAGCTACCCATGGACTAGTGACAAACCTAGACTAGCACTTGTATACAGATTAAAGTATAAATATACGGTGCATTTTAAAAGTTATACTTATAAAGTTATAAGTATAGTACATGTACCTCAGGATAAGCGAAAGCGCATATTGGCATCATGCAGTTGGAAATCGTTTCTTTCTAGTTAAATGTGAGCCTTATTTGAAGTTGGTCACAAATGAAATAGAATACTTTATTATAGTAGCATTTATATTATGAGTTACAAGGAAATTGTACATTTTAATACAAATATACTATTAAATGTCTTTTATACTTAACGTAGCTACGTTAAGTAGAACTATAAGTTAACATTATTAATTTTATGTTGTAAAAGTGTGTCCTCGAAATTCAAGCTTTGGAAGCAAGAGGTAAGTCATAAAGCCATTAGACGGAGTTTGGGCAAAATTTCCGGATAAGACAGTGAGAATAAAATTGTTGGATAGATCAACTAATTTTATATATAGGCTGAGCTGGCACGAAATTGGGACACCGGAGTCAAAATTTCATATTTAAATTGAAATTTGTTTTTTAGTGTATTTTTAACTGTATTTGCGCAATTGCTACACTATAGGTAAATAGCTAAAACTTGATTATCCTATTTGATTTTTATATCAATCTTTTTAAGGTCATCAATTTCTATATAACCAATTAAGTATAAGGAGATGCTGGTTTAAATAGGTAAATGTTTGTTTTTTCAAATCAATCACATCTTAATTCATCTGCTTAAATTTGAAAAACATTTTGATTCTTGTTATTGAAATGCCGTCATGCAATAACAACAATGTTCACACTTGCAAACTTATTATGCAATTAATCATTATTTTAATTTATTCAGCAATAATTCATTCCATTATCAGCTTGCGTGATAGGTAGTAAGACAAAGTAAAATCCTGCTGCCGTCAAACAATATACCTATTTTGAGTCGTATTGTATCGTGTATGATTTGTTAAACTGAATTCAAACCCAATTATAAGATTTTTAAAGATACCTAAAGAAACAGTGAAAATATTAGATATCTCTAAATTTTTATCGCGAGTTATTCCGCACGCTAAGAAAATATAAAGAATACAAAAATATTGCAAAGACTTAAATTAAATTGTGATCATAATTAACAAAATCGTGCATTAAGTTGGCTCATTTCCTTTAAAAACTGTTAACGAAATTAATCCTATAGAAGTCATTAGTAGAAATTAATCACTGTTCAACCAAACATCTGAAACATCCAAATTTGATTATTGACTGCGACATCAAAAATTGGGTCATTGTCAAACCCGCTCAATATACAAGACGAGTATCAAACGAGTCTCAAGTCGTTCAAGAAAATGTAAGCTTGTCCAAATTTCGGCGTTTATCCCGCAAAATGTAAGCTCGTCTGAATTATCTCATAACTGGTACATTTGGGGCGGCCAATAAAATCATAAAATCTTTGGCAGTGCGCGTGCCGACACTCAACACGTAATCCAATTTGCTGACGAGCGACGACGTCGAAGAATGCTAAGCGTCTTCAACAAATTATGCTTTCCCCTCCGGAGGTTTTGCTCGCCCGCAGATGTCCGATTTTAAATTGTAGCGTTTTTTTAACCATTGACGTGTGGTTACTTTATAAATTACTGTCTGTCCGTTAAAATGTCTGGTCTGGGTAAGAGATGGTTTGTACTATTTTATATTGCAAATTGGTGGATACGACTTTATACTTCTGTTTCCACCTGAGTAAACTTGCCCCTACCTTTGAAAAATCTCGAAATTAATAAAGTAAGCAAGAGTAAGTAAGAGAGTAAGTATCTCAAAAATTGTATTAAACCCAAATAAAAACAAATCCAAAAAATTAAAACTGAAATAAAGAATACCGTTTTTCATTATCGTGATAAGTGACAAATAATAATCTCTTCTGAGTCTGACAACAGACTTTAAACATAAACATGTATGTATGTCAAACATATGGTAGTATGTGAATTGTTTTTTTTTATTAATTTAATGTATTTCTTATGGAATATTATCTATACGAATAATATAAAGCTGAAGAGTTTGTTTGTTTGAACGCGCTAATCTCAGGAACTGCTGGTTCGACTTGAAAAATTATTATCCACGTAATATCTTTAAAACGAGGTACAAAGTTTTTTTTTCACATTTTAATATATAGATTAGTCGTCTTCGAAAACAAAGAGAAATGGAATACGTTTCTGGAATAGGTTACTCGTATATTTTTCTCCTTCACCGTTATATTATTTGGCAGCTTGGAAGATCGTACCATGTAGCTGTTACTCTTTCATGGATTTGCGTACTAAACTCCTTGAAATTAGTCGGCTTATTTATTTTGCCTTGACACTGTTTTCAACCTAGAAAATTATTTCTTCGTTTACAGATGCCTCATACTTAAGCCGTTTAGTTATATTTAATCTTATAAACTTATCTCTATCCTGAAAATTAGTTAGCGGTCTAATTATTTCATGTCTGTTCCTCATTTAGTAAGCTACTGTAAAAACAGTACCTTTGTATAATTAGCTTGTGGAACTTTAGTTTATAAATTATTTTTATTGTATAGTACTATTTCGATAATTTTTTTATTTTTTTTATACAGAAATATGTAGTATATTTAGTGTTTGACATAACAGTTTAAGAAAAAAATCCTAACAAATAAATAAAGGTATCTTTAAAGCTTGAACAAGTATAAGTATTTAATCCAAACAATAATTCTTAAATATTAGTTCTAGTAATTTAAAAAAATGACTATAAAAACAGGTTACGGCAACAGTCCACGAAGGCTTTTTACTTTAACTATGTTCGTCTCATTTAAATAACCGATCAAACTTCAGTCAGCTGTCACCAGTAACAAGCAGTAAGGGAGTGCCGATACTCCTGCTGAATTATAAATTTATGGGATGGCACTTCTGAAAATCATGGCTTTTCGTAAAATTTTTATTCACTCCGGGTCATAGTACGCTATATTTACAGATAACGTATATTTTTAATAAAATATAATTCTAAATGTTTTTAAAAATAAAAGCTACAAGTAACTGTATATATTAAGTTCTCTTAATTTTTTAACGAAATATTTAAATAACAATATTATTTACATATTTAAATTGAACTGAATTAATAAACAACCTACTCGATTAATATGTAATTCTCTTAAATCTGAAGTCAAATCGGTATTTCTAATTATTTGAATTACTATACTTGATTAAATAAAAACAATAAATCCTTAATCTTAGTTCAAGTAATTTAAAAATACGACTTAAAATCAGATCACGACACGAGAGTCCACGAAAACGTTACTTTAACTATGTTCGTCTCATTTAAATAACTGATCAAACGTCAGTCAGCCGTCACCAGTAACAAGCAGTAAGGGTGTGCGGATACTCCTGCTGAATTATAAATTTATGGGATGCCACTTCTGAAATCTCATGGCATTTTTTCGTCAAATTCTTATTCATTCCGGTTCATGCGCTATATTAACAGATAAAGTATATTTTTAGTAAAATATAATTCTAAACGTTTTTAAAAATAAAAGCTACAAGTTACTGTATACATTAAATTCTCTTAATTTTTAACGAAATATTTAAATAACAATATTATTTACATATTTAAATTGAACTGAATTAATAAACAACGTACTCGATTAATATGTAATTCTCTTAAATCTGAAGTCAAATCGGCATTTCTAATTATTTGAATTACTATACTTGATTAAATACAAACAATAAATCCTTAAATCTTACTTCAAGTAATTTAAAATGCGATTATAAAAAAAAAAACAAATTACGGCAACAGTCCACGAAGGCTTTTACTTTAACTATGTTCTTCTCATTTAAATAACCGATCAAACTTCAGTCAGCTGTCACCAGTAACAAGCAGTAAGGGTGTGCGGATACTCCTGCTGAATTATAAATTTGTGGGATGCCACTTCTGAAATCTCGTGGCAGTTTTTCGTAAAATTCTTATTAATTCCAGCTCATGGTACGCTATATTTACAGATAAAGTATTTTTTTAGTAAAATATAATTAAAAATAAAAGCTACAAATTACTGTATATTTTACGTTCAAAATAAGCAAAAAACCTTTCAGTAAGATATTTAAATAACAATATTATTTACATATTTAAATTGAACTGGATTAATAAACAACCTACTCGATAGATATGTATCTTAAATCTAAAATCAAATCGGTATTTCTAAATATTTGTATTACGAAATACACGGTTTGACATTCAAATATTTTTTCCCAACGAAAAAACAATAAATTCATATGCTAATCACAAACGTAAATTTAATGTAAGAACAGATAATCTCACGATAGGCAACAGGCCCGCGACCGGTGCCGAATCTCATGAAAATACTATAAAATTTTAGACAAATGTATAATTCATCACTCATTTGCGAGGCCATGCGGCAAATATTTAAAATACTTACGGACAAGGGGACACCGAGGGAAGACGAAATAAAAAGCGAGCAAAGCACCGTTTTATTAAGTAGAGGGTGGCAGGGAGAATATAATGAATAAATTCCGTATAAGGACCCCTCGTAACGCAATTGAAAACTTTTAACAAGTGCCGAGAAATCGTGTGCGAAGGTGGGCCCTACCTAATTACGAGGCTAGCCGACCGGAATACGGGATGAGTTCGGAAATTTAAACGACTATTTATGAAAATCAGCTTGTTAATAAAAATGTTGAGTGTTGACCGATGACGCGACAGACGGCCGACGCTCGAGTTTGTTCAAACTTCCCAAATAACCTAATCTCATAAAAAGTTCGGAAATGTATGCATGAGCCCGTACCTGAGATTATTCGAAGATAAAAAGAACTTGGAATTAGTTATATTGTATAAAGACTGACAGATTCAAATAAAAAAATAAAATAATCTATTGGTTTTAGTAATAGTGAAAGTGCAAATAAAAAGGTGACTGTCTTTATCTGATCAATGATCTAGATCACACGAGTAATTTAAAAAATATGATCGATATGGTAAGATCTATAACTACCACACTGACAATGGCAAAATCGTTAAATCTAATATATAAAATTCTCGTGTCACAATGTTTGTCTTCGTACTCCTCCGAAACGGCTTTACCGATTTTAA
>DWNR01004495.1:0-10839 GCA_018250455.1 Polygonus leo
CATGGGCGGCAGTGGCCACTTACCATCAGGTGGACTGCATGCTCGTTTGCTACCTTTACACAATTTAAAAAAAAAAATCGTACTTGACCAGCGCGGTCTTTGACCTTAATCCTTTTTATTGTGAGAGATGACCCTTACCCAGCTGTGCAACAATGATTTCGGTGATGAGGGTGATTAGACCCTTACAGGTAATTGTAGGATATTTGCGAATAGAACTATCGCTTTGTATTATTTATTCTTCTTATTTATTTTATAATGTTAAGAAAATAAAATAGCATGCAGTCCACCTGATGGTTAGTGGTCATTGCTGCCCACGGATATTAATAATCATCCCCGAGTACGATTGAATAGCAATTGAGGTGGGATGCGTGAGCGTGAGCTACCTTTGAGGACTAAGATGTTCGCCTCGCGTGTAAGTACATATAACCATGCCTCTTCAAACCGAAACACAAGAATTGCTTTACGGAAGATTATAAGGGAGGCGGTGGTGCCTCCCCGGTCAAAATAAACGAGTTCTACCACCTCGCAGATGGCAAAATGAGTTTGTTTTTTTATTTTCCATGTTTTCTCGCGTAGAGTACTTATCTGATCATCAAATTTTGTACATACATGGTAATCACAAGATGGACATACTTAGGACTCTTTTTTACCAGAAATCTATTGTTACCAAACTTATTATAATTATTAATTAAATGGGTCACACATTTTTTTTTTAATATTGCGTGTGAAGCCGAATATTGAGTATTGCTTATTAGAATAACCACAGTGATTTTGATTGAAGTGAACAGAATACATAATTCTTATACAAAATCGTATCATTGGATCCAATTGCGTATTAGACATAAATGCAATAAGAAACTTATAAGAACCGATATCATACTGAGCAATTACTTAATAACTTTAACATTTTCGACTCAACACAAAATGTTACAAAAAAATAAATAGAGATAAACAAATGTCAAGCTTGACTTACAATCCTACGGGAAGTTAGTCTCAATAGGACATTTGTGTCTCCAATTAATATGCGTTAATGATGTATCTATTTCAATCTCAAATAACAATTTCTTGATCATATGCATCCCTATACTATCCCTTTTTTATTAATATATTTGTTTACAAACAAAACAAAAGGCATCCATCCTTATTCATATCGTTCGCATCCAAAATTAGTAAGCAAATACATATATTAAATACAAATTGACTCATTATTTTGACCCCAGTATCGACGAATCCGACGATAATAAACAATGGCATTATCGTTAATCGAAGACCCATTCTACTAACTACTACTACCGATACTAAAATATCTAACACTACCAATATCAGACACTATATACAATACAGCCCATAAGTAGATAATAATGCTTTTATCTTTTTTATCGTATAAAGGTAACAAACGAGCAAACTGTCCACCTGATGGTAAGTGGTCACTGCCGCCCACGGACATCAGTAATCATCCCAAAGTAAGTTTGATCACAGATGCGTTGCTGCCCCTAAGACTGAGGACTGACTGAGGACCCAGAGGACTAAGATGTTTGCCTCGCTCATAGCCGGCAACCACGCCTGTTCAAACCGTAACACAATAATTTGCTTGCACGGAAAATTATGAGGGTGACGGTGGTATCTCCCCGGTCGACCTAATCGAGTTCTCACACTTGGCTCTAGCCATCACTTTGCAACCTGACATTTGAAAATATTCATACCCTATTTTAGAAGCTCTGAGCTTCAAATTAGCATAGAGTACCAATTAAATAAAATTTCTATTTACATAAAAACAATGATAGCTTAATTGTTTTAGATTTTTTAGATTTAGGTAGGAATGGGTTTCAAAGCAAACAGATTGTGTTATTGATTGAAATTAAGTATCAAATACTTCGCTTTTTATGCAAATCTTCGCGCAAAAGAATAAAAAACTAACACGACTAAAGAATTAAAAAAGAAGAAATGTTTCAATCTTTAGGTGTATGGTTTATTTTATCAAATTACCAAATCACCATGTGGTCCACAATCCTACATGCCCACCGCGTTATCTTTCATGTAAAAACACTTTCACGACAAAGTTTGAAAGAAATGATAAATGCTGTTTCTGAGATATAGAAAAACATATCGTAAATTCAAAACAGATAATAAATTAATATTATTTTTTTTACTCCAATGTATTAGTGTTTTGTGGTGTACAAACAATAAAGAGTTTATCTATGAATCTATAAAATCTGCGTAATTTTTGAAGTAATACCGCGTGCGAAGCTTAGAAGGTGAAGTGATAAATATAAAAATTTTTTTTTTAAAAGTTAATTCACATAAATATTAAAAAGTCACAAGGCTCTATAAACACTATCAGAATAAACCTCCGCGTCGATTGCATTTCGTAGTCCGCGTTTATACCGCGCTTCCTTTCCGAATACATATTTCCATTCCTGGTCCCGACGTCCGGTGTTGTTAACCCTTACACTGCTTTGTTTGTAAATATAAAAAGAACACATTTTAATATGTTAAACGGTACGTGAGTCACAGCTTTAGGGCTTAGCCGGCACAGCTGGCGAGGGTTAGCCGTAGCTGTAGGCAAGACGTTTGGGTAAGCAATATTGTTGAAGAAAGGGTCCTGTTATTCCTTGCAGGATATTCGTTTGCATACAGGCAAAATTCGGTAAAGTGCGAGCCGGTCACGCATATAACCCTACGTTCGACGGTGAAATATTCAATTTTATTATTTATGCAGTTACTGGTTGGTATAACTGTTGCATGCATACATGCATGAAACATGTGAATTTTTAAGTGTCTTCCTATTATGATTCTAAAGACAAGCTGAAAAAACAGCAAAATCCCAGTTCCCGATGTTATTATTATTATTTCTTACTTTTAGTATTACTTGTTATACAGTCCGTGAGACGGTCGGTTAAAATTTCAAGACCTCTACCGATTCTAGAGATAAACTTATGATAGATGGACGGACAGCGGTGCCTTAATAAAGTAATAGTGTTCCGTTGGCACGCTTTGGATACGGAACCCCACAAATAGTAATCCGTATTTACATTGCCTAAGTGCGGGGGTTCGAGCCGATGGCACCGTCACGCCAATTCCTACCGCAATGCAGTCGACATTGCTGTGTTTTGCCAAACGGTTTCAAATCGACACCATTTTTTGATATTTATATACATTTTTATAGGTGAAGACTCATGTAGTTCGACAGGGAAGATACTACCGCCTCAATCCTTCGTAAAACAATTTATTGCGTTTTGGTCTTGGAGAGGGGCATGGTTGCCGGCTATACTTAGACACGACGCGAACATTTTAGCCCTTAAAGGCAGAAAAACATTTGTGGTCAACTTCAATTTAATTTACTCAAAGTTGATTACAAATGTCCATGGACGGCAGTGACCACTTACTACTTCAATATGATAAAAAAAAAGTTTAACCATGATGTAACGGACATTTAATCTATCGATAGTTCGGGTGGTTTGAAGGTAGTCGCGACCATAGCGATTACGAGTAGGTTGTAAATAAGCCTTGTGAATACACAGTGTAAAGTATAATAGCCTAGTGGATAACATTTTTCAAAAACAAAGTGCGTAATAATATCTTATTATTTAATCATCGTGAAGAAACCTCCGCATCTAAAAGAATTAATTAAACTCAATGATGTGATTGATGTAGGTATACTATGGGTTTATTTTCTTGTAATAGTGTGAGGGATTTGTGATGACATTTTATATAAAAAACAGCTTAAGTAGAAGGTACGTACACAATCGTTCTATTGCAAGCATGTTTATAATAAAAACAATACAAAACATGTAATGATCGCAGTTAGTATGCACCAGTAGCGACAACGACAGTTTTAATTTTAATGACCCCAACAAAACCTTCCGAGAACCGTCCACATATTATACTGAATATAATAATGTTTACCAGATTCGTGTGAATAGTGATCATGTTGTTATGTAAGACAGCTATAAAGTTAACGATCTATTAAGTGTTTCCTGGCATGTCGTGAACATTAATAACGCCCTGAATTTCTATTGTTATGTTTGAAATGAAATTTTAACCGATTTCATACAATAATAGGTTCTCCATTAGATAGCATATATCACTTATGGCGCACATAACTAATGGTATAGTGTTTTTACTATTTTTTTATTCCCTAATTTGCATTTAACAGCCTTAATAACCGCAATTTTTTTGCGCACATCACCATGGATTCAAAAGACTGACTGACATACTTGCTTAGCTTCTTCCACTTTCATAACTCTCCTCATACAAACACGCCGATTTTGGAGACTCTTGACACCTCCTTCAGACAGCACACGATCAATTTGATTCAATTATATGCGCTTTTAAGCAATCCCTTATATTAAAAAAGTAATTTGCTAACGTAGCTCTGCCGGGTCTGGATGACAGATATCCAGATTTATCAAATCAAGAAACTCATAAACATACCAAATGTCAACTTAATTGTTAATCAACTTAATCCATGACAGACGGACATGTGACAGACGGACATGCATACACACGAGTGATGTTCGCGTTTAGTATTGGACGAAAAAGTAACGGACGAAAAACACAAAAACTTGAACGGACGAAAAACACAAAAAATGGTGTTCAAAATCAGAAATAGGTGTAACGTTAGACCGCCGGGTCATATACCATCAGATGATAAGTCTAATCGGATAATATCTGTTAGCTGATTATTATATAATATAACTAATAAGAAAATTCTTGACGGCAAAAACAATTGCCCATGCAGGCTATATTCGTCCAAAAATTTCCTCTAACATTACACTATATACATAGCTGTGTGAGAAGATATTGTAGGCTACGCTGCCCTTCTCACAGACAGACAGACTAAATAAACAAATTCTTATGCAAATAAAGGAGAAACCAAAATACCAGCGCGTCAATGGCCGAAGTCTTGCATTTGAATCGGTTCGGAGACTTCGACTAAATTCCCAGCATTATTTAAATATGTGTATAGTTAAAATTACTCAATAAAACCAATTTAAAAAAAATATTTATATAAATGAATATGAACTGAACTATTCATTTGCGATTGCGGTAATGTTTATTCAAAACTGCTCACTTAAGTTATATTAACTACATCTTTTCATATGCAAATAAATTTAATATAAAGCACATAGAATTCAATTACTAATTAACTAAACTTGAACGTGTTTATTTCCAGTATTTTGTATTTTATGACCATCATTATTATAATTATTATTGAATATTTTTAACTGACTTCATAATATTCTTAACATACGAAAGTAAATGAAAAGTTAAAACGCTACATGTAACGCCATCTGTCCACACTTTGAACAATAACAATAATGCTACTAGACACTAGATGGCGGTGATTTCACTAAAGTTATACAAAAATGACTTACCAATGCCATCTAGCGGTGAGTGGCGAAACTACGTTCACACTTGCTCAGCAATGATTCCAACAGCGCCATCTATTGAACACTGCATCCAAAGCGCACTTTTTCAAACACATTTTGTAAACATTCTTGCAACTTTTACGTAGGTATCTACATACAAACCACACTTTAAATAAATACTTTTCACGTTTTCAATTTATTATTGTAGCACTTCATTTTCTTTTGATACACTGAATTATTTGTGACACAAATTTTACACTTGCACATGTGGTGTTGCATCATTGGTGCATACATCTGAAACAAAGACAGGAAAGGTCAGGTTGAAAGTAAAAAATTAACATGGGTACATCTTACTGCAAATATTATCAAAATTCATTGTTACAGTTATGAAGAAAATTAGACGTATATTGTTGTTTTGAATTGTGAATATTTCACTAGTTTCAATACTATGATACTACAAATTTCGAGCTAGAAATTAGTGTGTACTTATTTTAATTATAAATACTATTATAATTATATATTAATTATATGATTATTCAATATATTTTCTTTAATACATTTCAGTCAATATAGGCAAAATGTAGAAAGATCGAACATAGGTGACACACGCAGATAGTAATTTCATTAAATTCAGCTTTGGTTATATAATAATCAATTCTATATTATAATTATGAATTTGATTTTTGTATAATATGTTTTATTTATTAATTGATCTAAAAAATTTTTTATTCTCATATATTTCTTGTAAATGAATATCATAAGTTGTAACAATTATTTATTAAAGAAGTACAGTATTTTATAATAAATAAGGCTTTCGCAAAACATATGCATTTAAATTATGCAATCATGCAATATTATCAGTAACCAACTGTTACCAATGCAAGTTGGAAAAATTATCGCTCAAGTGCACATAATTAAAAAAATCTGAATTCATTTTGTATTAAGTCCCAACATTTATTGAAGTTCATTTTAAATTTATTAATACATTATTTATATCATACGATATTTTAAAAAAATATGAAGAGTGCAACTTTGGAGGTTAAGCAGGTTGACAGCTAGTTGCACTGGCTCATACCGATTATGTTATGCATCAAATTTCACTGGTATGATAATATCATTATATTAAATTTAACACCACCTGATGTAGAATCATACTTTAGCACTGACCAAAACTTATATGGTGTAGTACAAAGTTAAAGGTAACATTGTGACCTTCCTGAAACATCCTTCAAATGTTTATTGTAACTTGCATATGGATATGCAAGTTTTATGCACGTAAAAAAATTGTACCCACCACTAACACTTCATCCTCAGAGGCTCTAATCCAGGAGCAGGTATCCATCACGAAAATCCGAATAAAAAAATAACCAAAGTGCGAATTCTAACTCAACCTGACACCAAGTTTTGGAGTTAGTTTTTCGGCAGAAAACATTAAAACTTCACTTAAACAAAGTACAAAGTGAAAGATATATCCTTCTAGTAAATATATCTAAGATTTTCAAGTCTACACTCACAACTGAAATTCCAAAAATCGACTGAAAAATGCAAGCACGTGCACTTAAAATGCACCTATAAGAACCTTCGCGTTTTTACTGCTAAAATACATTTGACATTCGGACAGGCAGCCATTCATTTCCGCGACACTTACGGGGTCATACAAAATTTTAAAAACACTATAATATTTGTTTCAATTCGAATTACAGCGGCTGAAAGAACTACACAAAGAAAACATATGATCGATCGAAATTGAATTGAAGTGCACATGGATTTGTCTATGGTCATATACTGTCATCCGAGAGCGGAGGAAAGAATGAATGATTGAACTAATAGAATAATTATTATACTATAGAATGAAGTATGGAAAATAGAATAGGCTCTAAACTCAATTGTTGTATTTATTTACAGTTAAATAAATACTTCCTGAAAATCCTTACTATTCGAAATTTTCACCTCATAACGCCTAACACTTATTCCACCTAACAGTTAAAAAAATGTTCGCAGTCATAAATATTATAGTGGTATTTCATTCTGCTATGCACAAATTATTAAACTAGAACTTAAAACTACAATATTTTAATAATGGGTTTGATAGGTTGACAGGCTCAACATCCATTCTTGTAAATGTCTATAAAAACATTTTTTGTTATAGTTGTCGATATTTTGCCTCCAGCTTCATTTTCTACATGACATTCAAATCTGTACACACTCGCCGAGAGTCTCGGTCGATAAAGCTCTCCGCTAGGACATATATATTGAAAAAAATATATATTGTTTATATATTGAAAAAAATGTCTACGAGAGCTAGAAATTACTTAATTATGATGCCCATGCCTATAGTAGCTAGTTCTAGTTGCTAATTCTATATCTACATGTATTATAAAAACAACTTACATTATTTAAATTGTCATTTTGTTGCTATACATTATTCGTCGTCATGTCATTGTCTTAAGGGCCTGGAAATAAATAAACAGTTTGAAATATAGCATACGTAATAATTAATAAAATCAGTCACAGTTTAATTAAATTTAAATTATTACCAGCTCACTTTCCACCCATAAACTATCGAACTCTTTCTCGAATTTTCCGACGATATTTGGATGTGAAGTAACTATAACGCTCTCATGATTAGATACCATAGCTTGAGTAGACCAATTTAATGAGCCAGACATAACAAAACCTTTAGGTGGTTTGGATTTGTGGAGCTCCTTGACATGATGTTTTGAAAATTGAGCGTGCACATTTAACTTTTCTGCATAAGCTTTTAATAGGTTCTTTCGTTTAATAGCTTTCGGTCCATCAATGACGCAGAACTTGTGATGCATTAGAATAGATTTTTTACTTGTCTGCACATGAATAAAACCTGTAAGCATAATTCCATTATCATATATAGTTAATTATCTCATTAAGCGTTAATCATAATTGACAAATGACTTACTGTATTCTTTCAGCTTTTTAATTTGCGATGGGGGAGTAAATGCCATATCACTGTCTACAACAATTCTTACTAAAACATGTTTTTGTCCCAATCTAATTATTTGTTCAGCTATCTCACAGCTCGTTATCAGATACATACAGACGTCTAACGTTTCACGAGCAGATTTTATGTATTTTATTAATTTAAAGCAATTAAGTTCTCTACTTTCACATATTGTAATGTCTTTGTTAGGTGGAACTTTTATCGTATGGCGAACTATATCATCTGAGAATAGTATAACGTCGTTTATTTCACGGTTTCTTAAATTTGTGATGTCACTACATGCTTCGTCGCTTGCAACCTCGGTTGAAGACTTTCCAAAGTTGAAAAAATAATTGCACAACTTTTTCGCTACCTGGGAAGCAACTACTACAGTAGCAGTTGATGCTAAAAGTATCTTTGCACTTTTCCAATCCATGATGAACTATAAATTATTACATTCGCCTTTCAGAACCACACTATATCATGTAAAGGTAAATTTATTTACTAAAATTACTTCACCGTGATGTTCAACACATTTACTAAGAATTCCTGGCTACGTGAAGGTGAAAATGTTGAAGTACCCACTTTTAATTTTATGAACTCGATATAATAATACATTTCACATAACATATTTCAAAACAGTTGTGGATTTATTAGTTTATTTTACTTTTAATAATAATTTCGATTTAATTCTCCCAAAGCAATATCATTCTAGTTAATCGAAATTAAACGTATTGGATTACCATGGATTGTCTATGGTAAAAAATTTACACCAATTTATTATCTACAAATTTTCTTTATCAGTATAGTTATCAATAACAACGGCATTAGTCGCGAATCCGGTGAATCGCGATCGTCCAGTGCATTGTTTGTTTTTATTTCTTTGTCTCTTGGATTTTGATATAACATACAATAAATGAATATTTTTGTGTATAGTGTTTGTAATCAATTTAAAAATATGTATTGATTTCATCGACATATCTAAAATTAATTCTATGGGGAGCTGTCACGGTGTGTGAGTCGCAAATACGTTAGGAGGCGAAATGCCGAAAATACCGTATAAAGCTGAGAAGTGCCAAGAGGATGATGAGGATTACGAAATTGTGTCCTTCGAGGACTTTTGTGATAAGTCGCCTGGCGCTAAAACCGACCTGTTAACCTTGAATGACAATATAAATTATCGATTGTATTATGAGAATGACAAAGGATCTAAATTAGCCGAAACTTTCGGCGAATCGAGTCGTGACGCTGATCAGACGGAGACTTCTTTGAACGGCACTAAAAATGGCAGTTCATCAAAGCGGAAAATGTCTTTTACCCCTTTCGGGCGCGGGCAGAAAAATGGAAGGGGCACTTTGTTTAGTGGTGTGATCCCTAAGCCGAGAGACGGGGAGTCGTCCAGAGAACACAGGTATTTTTTTTATTTACACTTTGTACACTTATAGCCAAGGGGCTAGTCTGCAGGCTACACTTAATAGTATGGATAAGAGGATATGGCTCTGTTGCAACAGGAAGGTTTAGTATGTGTTGTGGGGGCTATAAATATACACGACGTCAGAAACTGCTAAGTCCAGAACAGGACTGAGGTGTTGTTAAGTTTTATCTGGTAAGGAATCAAACCTGGACCAGGGGTCGGCAAATTGCGGCTTGCGAGCCACATGCTGCTCTTTGGATGGGAAGCTGTGGCTCTTTAGTTCCATACGCATATACATATTACAGGGACATGGCTATCGACATATGATACGGGGCCCAGGGGACGGGGCAACATGAAACTTTCCTTAAAACATGCAAACATGCAAGTTTCCTTAAAAAAAAAGGCAACAAATTTTGATATGGGGCCCATCTAGGGCACGCTATGCCACTGACGGATTATTTCATTACATTACATTACATGGTTTTTTACTTTACCAACAAAAGAACTTAGATCCAAATGGGTGCCAAGATCAGTATTAAAATTAATTAAAAAATTTAAAACATTTTACAAAAACTTAAGATAGCATTTAAACTACAACAATGTTCTTTATGTAAAAGTATAATTTCTCAAATTTGATATTACTCAAACTAGGTAATTTAGGATATATTGAAGCTTCAGACTACATCGGTTAGTTTTCTGTATTTTACTGAAATTTGGATCACATCTTGGATTAATTTTTACAAGTCCCAATATATGAGCCAAATTTCACATGTTTATGTAAAGTAATATGGGCGTTGTAAGGTCAAATGTGCCTCCACGTGGTTCATTTAGTATTACATACAATGTTTCTTGCCAGTTATTTTGGCTTGGTGTGCATGTCTAGGTTTTCTGTCATTGAAGTACTTTGTACTGCCAGTCCACTTAATGAAAAAAGGCACAAGTTCTGTCTGGTCAATAATAAAACTTAGAACTTAGCGCGCTGTACGGGCTGTCAATGACCCAAGGATCACCAATCGACTCGAACCCTTGAGCCTTCGGAGAGACGTAGGGTCCCTCTGCATATTCTATAGGCTGTACAATGGTGAGTGCTCTCAGGA